>JAUZND010023328.1:0-24799 GCA_034780555.1 Coelogynopora nodosa | reverse complement strand
CCACTCCCCCACCCCACAGCCCCCTCAGCACTGGGTGCAGTCTCCAAGCGGCCGCCCCGCGACCACCGACTTCAAATCCTGACAGCGGCCAACACCGGCTCCGTCGGCTCTTTGCCCGACCACACGCTGCGCCGAAGTCAACTGGAGGCTGCCCGCCGCCACCGTACCGACTCCTCGCTCACCGACGCCGATGCCGGTAACGATAGCAACGACGAGACGAATGACGAGGGAGAGTGTGGGGACATAGTGCCGCCCCTTCGCTCCCAGCTGCGCCAGTCAAAGATCCGCAACTCGGTGCTGTGGACGAGTCAGGAGTCGTTGACCCTGGAGCGACCGGACAACAAGTACAAAAAAAGGCTGCGCTTTGGTGGCAAGATGTCTGCCTCTGTGCCTAACCTTCAGTATGCGCGTGAGTTGAAAATGCGATTTGAAAAGGCCATAGAATTTTGTTACAAATATTCTGTAGGCGTCTTGTTTTAATATAATATTGTCAGTCATTTCTAATATTCCTTAAGATTCTCTAGTGCAAAATGTTTTCATCTAATTGAGCTGACATTTTTAAACACAATCGAATTATCGAATATAAAATTTTCATTAAAAAAATGGTAGAACGCCAACGTCGTAATTTGACATTATTACCGCTATCTTCCGTGTTTTTAAATATTTGTTTCACTAAATTTTAAATTTTAAATCTATAATATATTATATTATCATTAAAGTACCCTAAATATTTATTTTAGAAAGTAATTTCGTTGAATATATATCAACATTCAAATTTGTATGACTATATCAGTAGCTCAAACCTGACATTTCATAGTAATTTTAAATTAAATTTTCTTCCTATTAATATTTTTAAATTGGTTGTATAACAAATAAAAATTATAACTTTCATGGTTTATATCATACTTTTTATTATACTATTTATATCATACTTATAGATATATTTATAGTATACTTATAGCATACTTATAGATATCCATGGTGCGCGTTCCATTGTCCTGATGATTATGGTATATTGCTAGTATTAGGGTAGTTCATAAATTATGAATTTATTTATTTATTATGATTCATGTTCATGTTACATTATCATCCTATTTTATAATTTATCATACAATCAATATATTATTGATTGATATTCATTTTTACCTGATTATCTATAAACTTCGAGCAATTTTAATGTTACATATTTTTATTAAAATTCATTATCAACTACTTCTACGTTATGACGAACTCGACAAGCAGTGCAGTTTAAAATATTACATACCTGCCAACCATCCGGGATTTTTCAGGACAGTCCCGGTGTCCCGGAAAAATAAGTTGCCGGCTACGTTTGTTTTGCGTAAATTTCATCCCGCGGACAAAGTCATCCAAAAAGAAGTACCCAACCACATGTCCCACGTTTCCACTTTACTGGGTTGGCAGGTATAATATTATATTTAAATGTATTACGAAAGGTCAACAAACCTGTCCTAGAGAGAGTGGAAGGAAAAAGAGAGAAAAGAAGGGGTAGGAGAAGGAAAAAGGGATGTTTGGTTCAAATTGGAATTTCACCCTTCTCCCCTTCCCTCTGAAAATAATTGCTCGGCAGGTAAATTTGATCATCACTATTATTATTATTATTATTAATATTATTAATATTCCATTTGGAAGCAGGTTACCTCCGGCCATATATTTGGTTCACCACCCCCCTTCCTCCAGAACTACAGAATAAACGTGTCTCACTCACCAATCTGGCGCCGATCAAGCGGTGTCGTCACGTGATCAGGAACGAATGGGAGGCGACCGGCTACTCCTATCCCTGGTTCCACTTCATCTTCGCTCTGACCAGCCTCTTCATGATGGCTCAGATCACCAACTGGTACAAGTAAGATCACCAACTGTTCACATGCCTTAACTACCGAATATCGTTTTACACTAATTTTGTGAACTTGACATTATATACAATAAAAATTGGATGAAAATACATTAATATACATTTATTAATAAAATATAGTCTTTTACAGTATAATGAGGTGATTGGATTTATAGATGGATATTGTTCCAATTATGGATAAAACCAATTTACCTGCAGCACTATTTTTAAAAGCCATCATTTTCATGCTCTTCATTTATACATTCTGTGATCATTTTTGTTTTGCAAAAATTGATCATCCTAATAATGTTTTTTTAATTTTGCACAAATTGAGCTGTTATAATATATTATAAAACATTGGTCGAACTTTAACTGAAGTACACAATTTGTTGCGACGTGAAGTGCCACTCTCTGTACTCCCAACCCCACACTCCCCCCCCCAGCCCAAAGTCCTCGCACCTTGTGAACCCGGGCGAGTCCTGGGCCACCGTGTGGATGAAGATGACCTCTAGCTGGATCGTCTTGGCCCTCTTTGGCTACACCCTCATGTGCCCCTGCTTCTGTGCCGGGCGAAACCTCTACAAACACCACGACGAAACCTATCGTCGGAACCGCCAGGACCGCCAACAGCAGGAGAAGAGGAGGCGGGGTCGTTCCCAGTCCTCGGATACCGGGGTGTGATTGGCTGACATCTGTGACGTGGCGTCCGTGTATTGGGCTGTTTGATTGGCTGCTCAGTTTAGTCCGATTATTAAATATTGATCAATCAGCGACTTTGAATTTGCAGTTCTTACTCACTATCATCTGATTTTAGTATTTAAAATGTCTGGTAGATTTAATCATTTATAATCCTATAGCTCATATTCTTTTTTTGATAAATTACATTGTTGAAACAAACCAGATGACAAATAAACAAAAGTTGTAAATTAATTTCTTGAATATAATAACATAACGCTCATAATATCTATACTAATGCTCATTATCTACTAATACGATATTTTCCAGTTCAATTTCTGTGTTAATAATTATTAATATTGCTAGCATCACTCAAACTAGAAGCCCTTACAAAACAGTGTTGAAGTAGGTAAGTAATGAAAATTGCTCAGCCAATTAAACGCTCTCTCTGGACCTACTTATTGAGATACCATTTTCATTGTATCTGTAATAATTTGTATACAATAAGCCTGTATTTATATTACTTCGCTTACTTACCCAATTATAAAGTATTGTCATTATCAAATTATTTGTCTACTCAATGTCAAGCTGTGTTTTCTTCACATATATCGATCCATTTATACTAATTCGATATATCGATCCATCTACATGCCCACACTGTATTGCATCTTGCTGGGTTCAAATATCAACTTAGAGAAGGCGGATATTACTCGAGAACTAATTACTCCTAAATAGCTTCATTTTTAAATTACAAGTGCATCAACAGTAGTTGATAGTGTTGATCCCTTCTTATTTTGGTATTGACCTTTGTTTTAACCAGGGATTGTAAAATCACTTTTTGATGCCTAATATTACTCCCACGATTTAAATGCTGCCTTGGGAAGTCTTAATAAGAGGCGCCTAAGTTCTACAGTTGTGATTTTAAGATGGCTTATAGAGATTTAAAGGAGGATACTGTTTTATCATGTATGTCAGTTATTATTGTTGTACTTGTTTTTTGAATAATAATTATATTTGAAACATATACAAACATATTTAACATATTATAACACCCAGACTGTTACAGTAACAATTATTTCTCATACAGATTCCATTATTAGGAGTTAATTCTCCATTTTCCCTCTATTTCAAAGCATGTGTGATCGCTACTATTGTGTGATCCCACTCACTCAACAATTCCTCACTTGAATCCTGCAAATCCTGCCTTGCCCATTGATTCTACTCATATTGTGGGTCCAACTGTTGCTAAGGCTACGTTGAGCTACACTTCGTATTACTCAATATTTTGACGCACTGTGACATTATCAGGTACAGTATCTGCCTACTGGACATACCACTTATATTAACGGACTGTTCAAGCTAAACCAATAGACATGGTTTCACTTATTATTGGACCACAATTCTAGTCTCTTCTAGATTCTCAATTTGCCTTTTGTTTCTGGATTTTTTGTTTTGCATTCAAATAGTGTGAGTGTCTTAATTAATACCTTGGATGTGATTTGACTATAATATTATTATATTTAAATGTGTATAACTCGAATCTAATTGGCTGTTAGTACTCCTACGCAGCGCCTTCAATCATCAATCAATCAAAATCAGTTTTATTAAACAATAACAACTGGAAAGAGACTATACAGGCATAGGATTCAGTGTGCTAGCAAATAGGTATGAGTGAAAGCATAAAAGTTATAAAAAGACAAAGTACTTGGCTAAACTATTGAGTCAGGTAAAATAATAGAGTAAAAGATTAAAACTAAAACAGTCTAAGTTAGATTGTCTTTCTAATATTTTCTTTCCATTGGTTTATGTGGAGTGCTTTTCTTTTTATTTCTTCAAGCTCTAGTCCGGTATCTTTTTTAGGAGTCTTAGTGAAGGCCTGACGATTTCCCTGACCACTTCTCTGGGGTACGTCTGCTTGTCACTGAATGATGTCTGCGATCGGCTGATCACTGCGGATGCAGTGTCCGGCAAAGCGTAACCTCCGTTCTCGAAGTGTCTCTGAGGGTGTAGGAATATTGCCGTAGAGTGTGTAGTTACGAACATGGTCGCTATATTTGATTCCTTTCAACACGGCGAAGCATTCTGGTGTAACACCCGTTGCGTCTGGTCGTCAGATATGTTGTGATCGTCCAGGTTTCACTTCCGTAAAAAAGAACAGGTTCGACATTTGCTTTGAATATTCGCAGTTTCACTTTTTGGGACCATTTTTATGACCACACCTTGCGTAGCTTGTTAAGTGCTTGAAAGGCCAAGGTTCTTCTGATGTTGAAGTCTTCCTTACTTGATCGTATCCAGCTGCCGAGATATTTAAAATCTTCAACTTTTTTATAGTTCCTTCTGGGACTTCTGTTACTTCTGGGAGTGTGGAGGTATTTTTTCGAAATCGCCTATTTGCAGCGCCTTACTGGTATTCAATGTTTGTGTGAAACCAAACATATAAATATTGATGAATTTCGGCGCAATATTATTAATATTTTCATCTTGCTGTACAATCTTTGTTAATCTGATTATTTATTTATGTTTCTTTTTTAAATAAGTGTTGCATTTCTATTATTATTTTCAGTTTATCCATCTATTAGATGTGTACATCTTTGCCTTCAAAAGTTATTATCTGTTTAAGTTTTCTCTTTAATGAACTGTAACATCATTTTATATCACTTCTGGATTCCTTTGATCTTTTCCACAAAAGCCTTTATCAAAATAATGTTTTTTTTATTAAAGTAGTTTTTTATTATTATTATTGCAAGAAAATATTGTATCACTGAATATCCTTGTAATGAAATATTTTAAAGTGAACATCATTAAAAGTCAACTGTTCTATATAATAAAGTATTTAATTTGTATAATACTTAACAGTTATATACTAAAAAATAACTGTATTTTTATGAAAAACGACGGTGACCTAGTAAACATTTGATGTCAGGCTTTTAATAACATAATAATTGACCAAACGATTCACATATGATTCACAAATCACAATCAAATGTATTATTCGATTAACTTTATGTCATTACTCTTTCTTTATAGTAGTATGGAAAGGGATACTCTGCATCACGCCCTCCCTCTTCCCGTCGAAACCAAAAAAGTTTTTATTTCCCACCAGTGACCTTGAACTTTCTAAAAATAGATCATGACTCACTCTCCTCACAAATGTAAAATGATTTTAGATTTTCGTCCCAAAATTTTTCTATTTTTTTTCAGCCAATCAAAAACGAGTATTTGTTTTTTGGTTACTATGGCTTCCTGTTTGCCTATTTAAACAAGCTTCGAACGGGGTTCGATTTTTCTTACTAGAAATTGATCAAAGGTACCCTATTGGTAGTAATCGATCATTCAAGTACAATTATTGATTTTTCCAAATACGATTCATTAGGGCAATATAATGTCGGATCCAGATGATTTCAATGGAGATTCTGACTAAGCCAAGGTATCTGAGTTCGATTTTACTACTTTCGAATTGATCAGAGATATACTAATGGTAGTAATCGTTCATTCAACTACAATTATTTATTTTCTCAATATGTTGCATTGTAGTCATAGGATGCCAGATCCGGGTGGTTTCAATGGGTATTCTGACTAAATCGGAGTCGTTGAGCTCGATTTTGATACTTAGAAATCATTCATTCAGGCACATTTATATAAAATTTTAGGAGTTTGTTGATATTAAGATATAAAAAATTTGGAGTTTAGGGTATTAAACTGTTATAGTATACTTATAATATATACTTATAGATATACTTATAGTATATACTTATAGTATATACTTATAGTATATACTTATAGTATACTTATAGTAAATACTTATAGTAGTAGTATATCTCAAACCAATTTCCATACTTGATTTAGTCGGCGTGATCGGCGATTAAGGTATTAAGAAAAATAAATAAATATGCTTGAATTACCGATTTCTAAATACCAAAATCGAGCTCACCGATCCTAACGTAGTCGGAATATCCATTGAAACCACCCGAATCTGGCATCATATGACTACAAAGCAACGTATTGGAAAAATAAGTAATTGTAGTTGAATGAACGATTACTACTATTAGGGTATATGTGATCAATTTATAAGTAGTAAAATCAAACTCAGCTACCTTAGCTTAGTCAGAATCCCCATTGAAATCATCCGGATCTGACATTATATGGCCACAATGCATCGTATTGTGAAAAATAAATAATTGTACTTGAATGATCGATTACTGCTAATAGGGTACCTCTAATCAATTTCTAGTTAGCAAAATCCAACCCTGTAACCTTGAATTAATCGGAAACGACCTTGACCGCGGGGGATGCATGATCTATTTTTAGAAAGTTCAAGGTTACGTGAAGGCAATAAAAACTCTTAGTTTCTACTGGGGGGGCAATAAAAACTTTTTTGGTTTCGACGGGGGGATGCAATAAAAACTTTTTTAGTTTCGACGTGGGTGGAGAGGGGATGATGCGGAGTATCACCTTCCATACCACTCTTTATATATATTGCTGTATCTATATCTATTATAATCATTTCCACTCCTTCATTTGCCTTGCTTCCTTTGCCTGTGGTCTATTAACTTTTGTTTTAATTTTCAATTCTGCATTTAGTAAATAAACTATAACTATCAATCAAGTCAATTAACTGTAATATTTCTTCTTTCTCGCTTGATCCTACACAAACGATGAATTACATGAAACCAAGCGTATTTTTGTTTGTATTATTATTATATTGGCTATTTTAATATTTCTACTATTCGGAAATAAAGATTTACTGATATACTTATACGAAGTCTTATTACTTTTTCTTTTATATATATATTTATTTATTTTAAAAATCTATTTATAAAAATATTATATTTATATAATGGTAAGTAAGCATGTTTCATCCTATTTATCAACACAAAACAAAAATAATGTGTTACCTTTATCTTGTAGTAGAAATAAGCATTTCAGTAATTTAATATAAATTCAATATTTCAATTTTTTTATTAATTCAGTAGCTTGCTTTATACAATATTTATAGAAATTGTATTATGCGACAGTCAGCTGTGTTAGTAATATGAGAAATAGTATGTTTACTAGTGGGGTGTAGAGTCTATTATCGACTCTTTTATTCGGCCTTGTCAAACTAAAATGATTGATTTTGAAAATTGTTGAACGTTTTCAGCTCTCTAGTAAATTGGAATAACAGTCAATACATATTTTTACAATTATGTAAAACTTTTAATTTTTTAAATCACATTAATAATATAATCTTTATTATAAGATTATTAATAAATATGTTTACTATGTTATATTAAATGTTCATATAAGTTATATATTATTCTATTACAATAATATAAACAATTATTTCTGAAATTTAAAAAAAATTATAATAATTTGGGACCATACTAAAATTGCAGTGAGTCCATGGGGAAAGGGGGAGGTGAGTATATTTAAATGGGTCGTAAAAATCCTAATAATTTACGTCATAGAAAAATTATTTTAAATATTTTCCGCTTTATATGCGACGGTTTCAATTTTATAAGTAGCCTATTATAAGCTGTTGAAAATTAATATCTTTAAATAACCCGTGAAGAGACGAATATTATAAGCTAAAAATTTGTGATGGTCTAATTTCATGTATAAATTGTTGTCATTTTCTTGTGAACAAATAATAAAACATAAATATATATCGAGAAACCAATATTTACACTAAAACATGTTTCGCTTTTGGCGTTATATAGTCACCCTTCATTAAATATTTTCCAATAGCTTTTAACATCTGTAGAAGCCCGTAAAAAACTGAACAGTGTAGTATAAATTTTGAACATTGAATTCAATAACTTTTTTAACAAAACGGTAACTTAATAATGGAACAAACTAAACATATATAAAACAAAATAAACATGTTGAATTGAAGCAATATTAACAACGCTAATATCAAAAATCTATCATTAGGTGTTTAGTACCATTTAGTAGAGCGTAAAAAACTGGTCAGGATAAGTATGCAACGAATAAGTTTATTGAAATTTATATGTGTTTAAAGTGGTTCATAAATGTTCCGTTTCAATTCATATGCTCAAAGTAGGTGATGTTTGGCTACATGTGCATGGTGGTGGTGATGAAACCGTTGAGTTCAACAATAAGGAAAAGAAGACAAAATTTGCTCTGGAGGACCGCGTACGAATTTCTAGACACAAGGCAACTTTTGAAAATGGCTATGAACCCAACTGGTCAGAGGAGGAATATAATATAGTGTTAATACTATGTATGAATATATATCACGCTATATCATACTATACTTTGAAAATAATATATTTTTGAAAATTTACCTTTAGTTACTTTTCAGAAATCCTGTAGTGGGTCAGTTGTGTATTATTAATCCGCATGTTCAAACGTATTAGATGGGCAAGTTACACAATATTTTATATAAATATTTAAAGTGCCCTTCATGAGAGCCGAAAAATGATGTACAAATTATTGATGTTTCTGTTTTCTTAAATGAAATATTTTAGTGAAATTTTAATGTAGCCTAACGCCGAATTTCTAAGAAATTAACAATATTTGTGCTTAAACCTAATTGAAGAAGACTTAAATTTAAATATGGTGCACCCACAAACTGGTTAGGTACCAGGCGATGTAGCACCTTGCACTGTCGCGTTTAGATCGACTTTTAGAGATCATATCAAGAGATTTATTTTCTCCACTTCACTTTATCTCTCCCATTCGTCATCACATTCTTCTTTTATTTTTTTAAAAAAGGTTTGCGGGGTCTAGTCAATAAAGCACAATTCAACGTTTTGATAATTTTTGTTCGTACTATCTAGGATCCTTAAAACGTGTATTATATACGTAGAATATATGTAATCTATTTGAACAGAATTGGGTGTTTAATTTCTCAATTAAATATATATTATAGCTTAATTTGAAAATGTAGTGTAACTATGTCAATTATATGCATAGCCAATATCGTTATATTCAAAGAAAAGTTGAGAAATATTTATATGGGCGTATAAATATGAGCGTATAAATTTGTATATTCACACATATATTGTAAAATTATGAAAACTAATAATTCATGTAGTCATTAAATAACTTAATGATCAATATTTCTTATACACGATATGCAATAGTAACCTATTTCAATATTTTATTTGATCTTTAGTCAAAAGAAACATATTCGCATTTTTTTAAATTCATTGTACAATTAAGTAATATGCCTTCAATGTAACTTCTTCAAAACTTAGAAATTGTATGTTAATATATAGCTACTTTGACATTAAACTGTTTTGTCATCTATGGAAAATAGTTCACTATATAAAGGAATGAATTAAAATACTATATTTCATGTTCTTAAATATAATTGAATGTTTTACAATCACAATTACAAATATTCCATTCTAAAAAGTAATATTAAAGGCACGGTATATATTTAAATGAAATATATAATCACAGACAATTTAAACAAAATATTTCAATGCATTCATGTGTTAGATACAATATCGTATTCTAATTGTTAAACTCAAATTAAACTTCATTCTATTTAGAATTGGGTTTTCTGTTGGTATCTGTATTATCTAAAATTTTAACAAGATGGTGCAAAGCATAATACTATTATCATTTATAGTATTTAAAATATATATATATATATAAAACAGTGCACACAGTCATTAAATTACATATAGGAAAAAATAAAATAACCTTATATGTAGAAAAAACCATATATAAACTACTCTGTAAAAACAAATACAACATATAAAAACTTCACGTTTCGATTATCAACTTTGATCATATAGTAAGACAAATGGACAGATAAAACCGAATATTTACCAGAAAACAATTTAGAAGAAACGACTGCGTCATAATACGGAAACCAACAATATTTAAATAAAATGTCTGGTAAATGTATCCAATATAACAGACAATGATATCGATGTTGTAAAGTGTCGATATCTAAAACTGTTACAACACTTTTACGGGTAATTGCATATTTTGTTGCTACAAAAATGCTGTCAATTTTTTAATTGGCTGAATGCACTAAAACATTAATTAATATAAATCAAGAAGGCTTTTGCAGCTTAGTATCATTTTTAGATTTTTTGCGACTGACGCATAATTTTTGTTTGGATTATGGCAATCATTACGGCAATGATCAATCATCAAATTTATATAAAATGTAGTTTTGTCTAATACCTATATATAACTAAAGTACAATATGTTTATTCTGTATGTTGAACTTACGTGATTAAAATTCGAGTTAAGGAAATGTTGACAGCGTTAAATTATTATATATTTTATACTGAAATAAAATATAACTTTTAATAATTTCAATCTATTTCCATATTTACATATTATAAAAACAATTAAGTATCAATTGATCTCCTTTCTATTAAATCTATTCATTGTACTCTATTATTATATGCCCTTTCTAATATCGTTAATTTATTTTCCATTATTCATTCATTCAAGTTATTAACCGAAACGTGAGTTTTTTTAATTATTTTATGCTGGTTAGAGTGTGGCTTGTATTTAATAATCATATATACGATATGAAAATCTATGTTAAAGGAATTGTTTTAAAATAATTCTACTATTTTTATACAACCAGCTTGCATATAGGCGCACTATTATATACACGCACTTTTTGTAATATACACGTAATACCATAGATATACATATATTATGTATGTATAAGCTATGATAGATATACTTTATCCCGATAGCGGCATGACTGTCATGTAAACATAGTGGCAAATAAAGTATTTCAATATCCAAAAAGTACTTGTAGGCCTATCGTGTTGTACAAATCTGATTGCAGCATTAATCAATATAATCGTTTCTCAAATACTCGCTCAATATATTGATCAATATTTTATATATATATATCAATAATTACAGTTATTGACCGAAAATAATTTTCTATCCTATTTATATACTTAACAATACATCACAAAAACAAATATAACAATCGGTGTAACGAAATAACTATGTGGAGGTTTATTTGCAGATGAATTCCACAGATAAACTGTTCTATTTTGCATGTGCTGCCTAAGCTGGGGCTGTAATGTCAAGCTATCGGCGTAGGAAAACTGTGCCGCATCGCGGAAGCTTGTCTCATCAACATCGACATTAATAATATCCGATACACACGCGTCCAGAAACCCGTCCAACAAGCCTCGCCTTCGGCAGAACAACTCAGCTGAGTGAAGCTTACCCTCCGTCACGTCTCTCGCCTGTACTAGGGGCATCCTCAGCGGGCACCCAGTAATGCAGAGCTGCTGCGAGTTGATCCCTAGAATGTTGTCGGGAATTCTGAGTAGCAGGGAGAGCGAGGCAGGCGGTCCCAGAAACCTGCGTACGATGATCACCGCCTCCAAGTGGCTCAGGGTAATGTTGGCGAGTTGAACCCGGTGCCCCAGTGACTTCAGGGTAACAAGGGGCGATTGGGTGTCCTTGCCAAGCACCCTGAGTCCGTTATCAAAGGTGTTGGGGAGGGGAGCGTTAGCGTACGCCGAGTAGGTGTTGTGTGAATCGAGTAGGCAGCCTTTCACTCCCTTGATTATGATCGCCACCTTATAGACAGTCAAGTGTATATTTAAAAGTTAATAGTTAAATTTATTATTTTTTAAATATTTTCACACTTTACAATTAGTGAAATAGTAGGATATTATACAAGAAAGTACGAAGTAAACATATTCTTATTCGATATCACAATATCTATATAGGTTAACTTATATATGTAAAATTAAATTAGAATTTTAATAGTCTATAACTCCATAAAAATCTCGGAAAATAACTAAACATATTTATATCGGAGTTTTAAAGTGACATGTTTCGCGTAATCAGCCCACAATACAAATGTGTAATATTGTGCGTCTTGTCTAAAACTATAAATATTACAAACATTTGTGTATAAACTTATGATTCAGTTCAAGAATAATGTTGCCCAGGCCAATATATATAAATCCAGTGATCATGATGTGTTTCACATTATTTATCCTATAAAGTAAAAAATGTAAACAAATTGACAATATGGAAAAATTCACTCAGCTAGGGAGTCGAACCCAATACCTCCAGATTACACCATTTAACTGCCAATCAATAGCCTTTTGAATTTCTATATATTGTCATTTATTAAGAATGTGTCTTAGTCTGTGATAATAATATATCACATACATATCATATAGCCTATAATATATATATTTATAGAAAATATTGCTTATCATAATTGAAAATGTGTACAAATGTATGGTAACACGAAACAAACTTTGGTCGCAGTAAATTTATAAATATACTTTGTAATGCTGACAATGGGATGCTAATTTTTGTATAAGACTTATTCAAGTCATTATTCAACACAATATGTGGTGAAGTTGCTTATAACCCTTCTGATCAGACTTTTTGTAATATAGGCTATTACCAAGATTTGTTTAAATGTATATATAATAATGACATGGAAAAATAAATATTATATAAAAGTTATGATCAGCTGAGTTAATCTTATAATATATTAACATTCTTTTTTGACATTTAAAACACAATGTAATTTATCCCAATTTTTATGCGCAATTTATCCCAATAATTCAATAAATCTATTTTAAAGCAGACAACAAAATCAATATGATTGATCATTAATTATTTTTAAAAGTATAACGACAAAATTTTATATAGAAAATAATAAAGTGTTTATACAAGTATATCTATATAATTAAACTATGTTTAGAAAAAGTATATTTCTTTTTTATTGTGAAAATTGATAATATTTTTTCTCAACCTGCCGTGAATTTTTATTAGTGTAATCAAATTTGTTCAAGTTGTAGAATTCTTCGAAAACATAAAATTGTGTTTTTATTTAAAGTTACCTTTTCAATGAAATCAGGTATATCCTTATTGCTTATAATATTTTTTATAACACATGAGGACGTTACCTTTTCATAATAAAGACACAAAACCAGATGTTACACGCATTATATCTATTTTATGTGGTGAATTATATTTTGAAATATCAAATTGACTATCTACAGGTTTAGGTACACAAGGAATATATAAAAAATGCCCTAGTTATACTTTGATAAACCAGTGAGCAAGTTGATCGTATCACTATAACTAGATAAATCTTTCAATTATCAATTCCTTGCAGAAATATAAAATAATCAACGAGGGTGATCTTTATTCCTCTCGCTCATTCTCTCCTCAAATATTGAGGAAAGGAATCCAGATTAAATATTTGAAAAATCGTACATAGAGAGGACGGACGGGCTACCTTATATATAAGGTTGCTGTCATTTTCTGACTTCACACCTATAGCCTAAGAACAATCAACAAGCAATAGACGTTGACGTTTAATAGGTGTCTTGCATGCAGTTCTTTAACTTTCAATGCTAAACGTTCGAAAGTGTTCCCTCCAAATTCTGTATATCTTCTCAAACAGCTTTTAGTTGATCTTACTAAATTGTAGAACCCTTTAGTAACGTGTTCAAAACTCAAAACTCTATATGAGCAAATTTACAGTTCTTTACAGTAAACCGTATAAATTTGGAAACTCCTGGGAATCTATACGAAGGCAGTCTTGTGTGACAATGATGTCTGAATCACGTCCGGCATAAAAACGGTCCTCAAGGCGCGTTGAACAACGCAAATACCGGCCAGCCTTCCGGCCTTTTGTTGCACTCCCTCCAGAGGCAGGCTTATTTTGGCCTATAGTTTTAATCATTGGGAGATATACAGCTGAGCTTTAAATAAGTCACTAATGATAAAATGAAGCACTCAAACTAATATTTCTCAATAACTCGTGTATAGTTTTTATTTGTGCGGGAAAATGAAACAGATTTTTTAAATGATTAAAATGTGAGTATTGACAGTCAAAACTGATAACCAATTTATGATTATGAACTAGATAGCAATTTATTACATAATATGTTTAATAAGTAAGCACTAAGCGCAGAGCCTGTTCGAGTATTCGAGTAACAACATTAAAAATTAGTATGACCATGCATCATGATGTCATGCACAATCTTTCAAAGTTGCCGTATTTGACAAAACGTGTTTCTAAAAAATGCTCAATAGTCATAAATCTAATCTAAATGTAGGTGTCATCAATCAACCTTGTACAAAATTTGTACTATACGCCTAGCTATTGTTTTTAAATATATCTAGAATAGACACGAACTATAGGGAGTTAAATATATTTCAATTCTGTATATATTATATCTTTATTTCTACATCTACATCTACATATTTCTTTTAAACATCAATTTCAACAAAATATTTTAATTACTGAAATAGAATATGTCAATTTTAAATTAAATTAATAATATTCGCATCACGTATATATCTGTAATGTTGTTTACAAAAATATACATTTGTGATGGCGCCATTTTTATCATATAAATTCACAAAGGCGGCGGACGGTTATCCTGTTATTTATAGACTTAAGTATTCTGATATTAAAATTTCTATTCCAGATTGTAGTTTAAAGAGTAGATATTAGGATTCCCTTGTAATTCTATGTGTTTTATTATATGAATCTATTTTTATAATAGTAAACTACAAAGTTATAAAAATCGTTAAAAAAATAGTAGCAACCGCTAAAAAACTAAATTTTATAATAATATCAAGATGATTGAAAAGAATACAACATTCTGCACGAAAATGCTAAAGAATCGTCAAACAAAAGTTTGTTACAGTATAAAATCATATATCTGATATCAATTATTTAAAATATTTCTAATATATAACAGCTTATATTTTATAAAATAGACTTTTATAGAGTGATAAGATTATAATCATAATTATAAATTATAGCCATAATTTAGTTTCGTTGGTATAAGATAATATGTGTATGAGATTAATTGTATACAATAATTTGTTCTTTTTATTATTTATTTATATATATATTTTAATAAAACATTTAAAAAAACTTAAAACCAACCATACCTATTTCAAAATATAAGTGTAGCAAACTGCTTATTAGTGAAAAGTTATATTTATTGCTTATTTCTATTTAATAAGAAAATGGTAAAAGTTTGATAGCTATAAATTATAAATGCTGTCACTGTATGAATTCTTTTAAGTTGATTTATTGGTTGTTGTGACACTGATTGCTTTATGATAATAATCTATGTAACGAACAATATGTAAACCTTTTAAACAATTATGAGATTATAATTAAAAAATTATTTTCTGAACAATTTTATTGGTTTGAGATATATTCGTGATATTTCGAGATATACGACTTTTAGGTAAATTGTCAAATTCTAATTTTTTTAAATAATCTTTTGTTGTAATTTTACTCTCTTTACCTTGTATTTAATGAATTTATGAATTGGCAAATAAAAATCATGACATTTATATTATTTGTTTATGTTTTCAATAAAAATGAAGTATTTCTTATTTAGCATGAAAAGTTTTTAAATATTTTATTTATTTATTTTTAATTTCACAGATTATATATTTTTAAATGTTTTAAATGTTTTATTGTAAACTTATTTATTATCATTAGTTATATATCATTTTAAATAATAATTTTTTATATTTATTTAAAATATTCCTTTACAAAATGCAAACCTAATAAACAACCGAATCGAATTATATCAAGATTTAAAATAATCGAACGGCGCTATTTCAAATAATTATCAAATATTACTCCTATAACGTTTATGTCCATTGGTGAATTATAGTAATAGAAAAACATTGGTGGACTGATTTTAGGAGAACCACAAAATGCTTGTAAATTTAAAATAGCTGATTTTCTTAGTCGGTGTAGATAAGGTTGACGGTTCTTCTAATTAGAAGCAGGTTGCTATAAATATGTACATATTACGTTACCACCAAATGGTGACTAATAACAACATATTCAGAAATCTTAACAAGTAGTCTCCCTATGTATGTGTTTACACTCATGGGCGGAAAATATTCTGTTTGTCTCTTATCTAAAACCAGAGCCTATTTCAAATGCAAATATTGTTTATTGGCGGTCAACCAAGTAAACACCTTTAAATCGAAATATTGTTTTTTTAATTGAGTCTCCGGAGTTGTTAGCTTCAATTTTCTAAGGAATATATGTTTCGGGAAGAATATGTTCCCTGGCGAATACGATTTTGCCTGACGCGACACTTGCATATGTCTTCTGAATTGTTTCGTATTTTTAATTCATCTAATTTCGCATTAAGTGTGACGTGGTTTCATTTATGAATTTATTTAACTTAAAAAATATTTTTTATTTCATGTTTATTTGTTATAAGTAACTGTAACAAATACTTTAGCAATACATAAAGATAGAAATTGAAATTTTATATTAATGTTATTATGCTGCTTATATATCGTCATCGATTTCTCAAACCATCTTATCTCAAAATGTTTAACTTTTGATATAAATATTTTTTTGCTTTTTTGGTTTGTCAACTTAAATTTTAAGCTAAATTTAATTGATAAATATATTTTTTTAAACTATTGATGTTTTTCAGTTTTGCAAAGTATCTTATCTCAATTTTGTATTATGTCAGTAATTCGTTTTAAAAAAATCTTACGTCAAAAAATTTGAGATAAGATAGTTTGCATTTTTTAATTATTATCAATAAAATCAACATAATATAGTTTGACAAATATACTCTATAATATACTATAATATCGTCACCAATTCAACGAAATGTCGTAACAGAATATTTCTATATTTTTATAATTATAGGGATTATTATTTAATTTGTGCTAAATTATGTACCTCAATTCACCTTCTTTTACAAAGAAATACTTTATAATATAGATAGTTAATTTGTAACTGTTGAATATAGTCCAGGTGATAATAGAACAGTAGATTCGGATACAGATTCTTCCTAAAAACCAGAAGAAGGGCCTGATTCTGAAAGTGATTCGACGATCGATAACAATGAAAACAATATTATAATAGAATTATCAGAGTCAAAAGAATTTCTGGTTGTATTGAAAGAAACTCCAAAATAAGAAAAATCATGGGAAATTATTTACAAAGATGCTATAAGAAATGGAAAGCAAACTTTGAGAAAAACAGATACTACGTATTGATAGTCGAACATTGAAAGAAAGGTGTAATGACTTTTTGCCTAAGCAAAAGGGAATGTTATCAATTGACAGACGAACAAAGAAAAACCAATGTACAATCCTTCTGGAGCATGGGAGATATTGCTTGTCATCAGGAATTCATTCTGTGGCACACCGGGAAATCTATAAAAAAAACGGTTGAACAAAGAAAGTGTATTTTTCTGTGCCATATAGGTTTGGCTAATAGAACCAAAGTGAAAGTTTGCAAACAAATGTTTCTTTTCACTTTGAATATCAGTGAGCAGGTGGTCAAACTGCATGAAAAAAGTCAACAATTTCGCGCAACTAATGCCTGAAGGACGAGGTGGTTCCAGAACAAAAAATGCTGAATTGGCAGTAATAAATAGATGGATGATAAAACATTTTTGGAAGCCGTGCCAAAGGTACCTGGCCATTATAAGAGATCTAATTCATACCCGGTATTCTTTATATCAAAAGGGTTCAAAGCTTGGCCGAACTACACAGAAAATTTGTATCATGGCATGCACTAAATGAAAAAGAATAGGATGTACCATCATTAAGCTGTTTCAAGAATGCTTTCAAGGGTTAAGCCTTCAAGTGTCATGTGCCAATAAAGGATGTGTGTCTGATATGCGAACAACACCAAAGAAACGAGTTCACTGATAAGGAAAATGTTGCCTTCCAAGAACGTCTCTCTGAGAAAAATGCATTGAGAGTAATAAAAGCGGCTGCGATAGATTTATAGCGACACAATATACTCCATGCACACGTGTACCTTATCTCCATTAAAACGTGTACCTTATCTCCGTGTACACGTGTACCTTATCTCCGTGTACATGTGTACCTTATCTCTGTGTACATGTGTATCTTATCTCCGTGTACATGTGTACCTTATCTCCATGTACACGTGTATCTTATCTCCGTGTACATGTGTACCTTATCTCCGTGTACATGTGTATCTCATCTCCGTGTACACGTGTACCTTATCTCCGTGTACACACGTACCTTATCTCCGTGTACATGTGTACCTATCTCTGTGTACACGTGTATCATATAACCTTGTACATGTGTACCTTATCTCCGTGTACATGTGTACCTTATCTCCGTGTACACACGTACCTTATCTCCGTGTACACGTGTACCTATCTCTGTGTACACATGTATCATATAACCTTGTACATGTGTACCTTATTTCCGTGTACACGTGTACCTTATCTACGTGTACACGTGTACATTATCTCCGTGTACACGTGTACCTTATCTACGTGTATACGTGTACCTTATCATTAAGTAAAGTATTTTGTTTTGAATTTTTGAATATATTTATTGACGATTATATCGTAAAATTCCTATTTTTAAAAAAATATGAAAAAGTAAATGTATGAATGTTTAATTTTCAGAAACTGTTTTTTGTAACTCAAATTGACGACACAATTTTTCAACAACAAAAAAGTTGGTCATCCTTTTTTCGTGACGTCATAGGGCCTACAGTCAGACATCTAAAAAGAAAAGATGATTTTGACGCCAAATAATTTTGTTACATATATAATTATGAGTTATTACATGCTTGTATGTTTTACAACTATTTGAGAAACAGAAAATTCTATTTCAGTGCACCATATAATTTGGCTAGGTGATCGGCACATCGAAACGAGTTCAGACCTCGTAAAATTTAGATGTTGTATCTCTGATGAATCCAACTATTGAAACTTAGCAGAAAATAATTGTTTATAACATTTTATAACTATGTACAAAATTACAAATATTTTTAATATGGGTACCCGTTTATAATTTCGTTTGTTTATGTACATAAATACTTTATATAATGTAATATGTTTACATATTTCCTCTTCTTTTATTGTACAATTCCGTACTATTATGTTGTTATAACTATATCAATATATTTCAAGATTATTCATTACTAAAAAACATATTATTTTTTAATGTTTCAGGTGATTTGGCCTGGTCCTGATCAGGTAATAAAATCAATTTTTGAGATCATGTGCTTCTGATAAATCCCAAGCATAATAGTTATATACACTATTTAATGACAAAAAACATCATTTTACATGAGTCTTATACTGTTGGATGTCAGAATAACAAATTAAATGACCCGTTTAACATACCCGTTTGGTACTGGTACAAACAACCAACATAAAATGCTATAATTGTTAAAGATTTTATTCAATTCTCAAATTTTGGGGCCTTATTACGTACATGGTAATACATATTTTACCTAAATACTATTTGATTATTGGGAATAGATTTGTTATCGCAAAATTCCGAATTCTCAATTTTCATTGGCTGTTGAAGCTGGTCCTCACCCAAATATTGAATAATTAATACTTTTTGTTTATTAAGCTAATTTATAATAATGTATTATCAATTTATTGAAATCAACTTGATAAACAAAACTGAAGAAACTAAAATAACTTATTCTTTGAAAAATGTCGATTTTATGATTATTTTTTTAATTTGACATTTTCAGTGGCAGATGTGACATGATGTAAAGGATGACGAGAACATTTATTTGCTTGCTAAAATAGCCGAGAGAACATTTTTGTTCACTCTATTCAAGTTGTAGTCTAATCGACTAAGTCGTTTTTTAACAGTTGGGGGATATGTAGTCACCCCGCTCCCCTCACCAAGGACTGTGAAGAGTTAAGAAGTTACGACCAAATCAAACTAATCAAAAAGTGAGTGAGTGAATACTTTTTCAAATTAAGAAATTCTTTTAATTACTATTAAAGAATATATGAAACAGGAGAAAAAACTCACGGTGCTGTTGAGCTCATAGATTGTGGGATTATATTGGTTAAATCAGTCATTATGAAAAATTGTTTATTTTATTAATTATATTCATTATTATATTAGTCGATATATATTGATCATGTTGAGGTTTAATTTAATTATCTAATTATAAATATACATATTTATTTGTGTCTTTGTGATAAGTATTTTAATAACTATATTTCTGGCTTATTAATTGTATATTTAAATTATAAGTAAATTTTATTTATTAATATTTTTGACTTAATTTTAATTTAACAACTATCTTGATTATATTTATAGATGTAAAGCTATATTAAACTTAAAATCTTTAAGTTATATTAAACTTAAAAGCTTTAAGCTATTAGACTTAACATCTTTAATGTCTAGCCCCATAACTATTAGTCAAAGCATTTTAAGTCTAAAAAAACTGTAACAAAATATATTTAATAAAATAGGAAGAGTTTCAAGCATTTTCTATCTTACTTTTATAATTTATGAATACTAAATAAATATTCTTTACATACGGTTTGGCCAGAATGTCCATATTTTATCACCAAAAAAATGAAAAGACACCTAGTCATTTTGGTATAAAAAATCCAGCCATCTATAACCATGGCTTTCTTATTTTATTGGGGATGATCCCTCATCAGTATCCTTCTGTATAATTTAACAACCTTTCCCACAATAAACTCGTTAATCATCAAAATGATCCCCAAAGAAGCAGCAACTCTACACTGAGACACGTTGTTAATAAATGGAAGTTTATAGACTTGTCCAGTTATTAGAGTATACTCGACGATTTCAAAACAACCCTATATAACTGTCCGCTAATTATATTATGCTGTATGAAGTATGTAAAATAACATATCGGGTATTTGAAGTGATGGAAAGGGGGACTTTATTTATGTTAAGGTCATTTATTTGATATGTGTTTTTATAGTGTATTTCACAATTTGTTTTGTTTAAATATAAGAAAAAAGATTTACACTTTCATCTTAATCGAAAATTAAAATTTCAAAAAATATAGAATTGTTAGCAAATGTATGCTATATTATATAAATTATTGTATATAGGAAATTTGAGGCTGTACATTTTTAAGTAATTCATAATTTTTTGTGGACTTTTTATACCATATATATGGATATATAACAACTTAATTAGCTATATATTTTCGTGCATAGAAGAAAGCATATACATTTGTTTATTAAATTTTGATAGCTCATAATTATGATTGAAATATACTGCAACAAAATTATAAAACTAATATAAATAATTAGTTATGTGCGCTTCATTATTTATATTATTGTTTAAAACAGTTATTTCAAACAGACTTTGAATTGTTTAATTTAATTACGGATTCTTTATTATATTTTCATACGCTTACATTTCGAAAAAAATATTTAATATTATAAATTATACCTACATACCGTTAAAAAATTATATAACTATACATTTTTTGTGGATTGTGTTACCAAAAAATGTATTATAATGTTGTAATGGTTTCTCAGCTAAAAATCCTGACCATAATACATTGAATACACAGGGGGTACACAGGGGGTACTTGTTTTATGAATGTTTAAAAGGGCAATTATTGAGAGAAAATCTCATTACTAAAATGGAAAATACATTAATATTAACATAATTTTATTAATGGAACAAATGAAACACAACATTTATAGCCGAACATTAAAATAATTAGCTAATCCTTTTTACTTTATGTAAAAATTTCATACTGCGGCTGTTCTGGGACATCTGCCCTTAAATCATAATTTAACACTTAGTCTACACCATAGATGTGGATTGGAAATATATAGCTATGGAAAGGAATTCATATGCTATATCTGTATCCCAATTGCAGAAAACATTAAGTTTTTCCTAGTGTAGATAAATTCTATAAACTAAACGAAAACCTCATAAACAGCTTGAATACTCTAATTTGTAATCTGAAAAATAGACTGCATGGTGGGTGAAATGATGGGTCGGTACGCGGTACCTACATGGCGAGATGTTCGTGATGTAATCTACACCATCTATGTAATTAAGTTTATCTGAAATAAATTACTTTAAATATATTTTTATATAATTCAATATACTGAAACGTTACTAGATTTGACTTAAAAATCAGATTTTAAAATCTAAAGTGTGCATCACAATAGTTAAGTTTCTCAAAGTATATTTCGATTATATTGCTAATTTAACGGTTAATATATGCCACGAATTTTTAAAAACCAAACTAATGATCTCCTATTAAATGTATAAAAAATAATTAGAAAATATGCTATGTTTTTAAGTTACGTAAGATAATATATTATTAGAAATATGGAAAATTTTCTCCATTTATCAACTACACCCCTTAAATATATGAACTGAAGTCCGCTCTTACCCTCCGTATATATTGGACCCTGTCGATGGTGGTCTCCGTGGTAATCTGAACATTCAGGAAGGGTGAGTCCACCAGAGGAAGAGCGCCGGACATTTGACAGCGTTCAAAAGTGGCATTGGGTCGTCTTAGGTGGAGCTGGCCAAACACCCCGCAAGTTACGAATTCTCTGGACAGTAGGGGGACGTATTGACAGCGTTCTAGGGGTGTCCTGGAGACTCCTAGTACGGTTTTGTTCCTATGTGGAGGTGCTGAAATATGGAATATATAATATGAATATATTAGTGCCAAGAAGAACATAAACTGTCCGGTGAATGTATGACTCTAACTTCTAAATAAATAATCATGCATAAACTTATGTTTGTATTTCGTTGATATATATATATAGTGTTAATCGTAAAATAAATACGTTAATCGAGACCACATTTATTAAATCTTTTCAATGCAATATGATTTCTCAAATATCTCAAATATTATAATAACCAACAAAGATTGTGAATGCTAATTTGATAAAAAATTAAAATATATTTACAAGCATTTATTATTTTCTAAATATATTGTTTCTTTTACGTCTGTTATTAAAAATTAAAAGTTAACAAGCTTGTAAATATAGAAAGAGATAGAAGAGATAGTTGAGATATAAGCCCATATCCTCAACATTGACAACATTGAAAGGATTTGCAACTAAGAATTATTACTGATTATGAAGCAAGCAGAAAATAGAAAATAAATTGTAGTTTGTTTTTTTACTTCTTATAGTTGATAGTTTGGTAGTCTTAATCTCTAAACAATAAAAATAAAACTTTATAAATAGTTCTATAAGGTGCATGTGTTGAGTGGATATGTATTTGTTATGGGTAGGTGTGTTGTAGAGATGTGTATGTGTTTTGGGCATGTGGATGTGTTATGGGGAGGTACACCTGTTATGGAGAGGTTCATGTGTTGTGTGCATGTGTTGTGGTGAGATGTATGTATTTTGAGGAGGTTCATATGTTATGTGGAGGTGTATGTGTTGTGGGGAGTTTGTTATATGCGCACACTACCGTATTATATGTCTATAGTACTTGTAAATACTATATTTGAAAAAGGCTTGATAATAATTGTATCCACTAATATATTGTTGGTCCGAAAAAAGTGTATTCTATTTCATTCGTTGATCCCCACAACATATGCACCACCCCATAGTACATGCATCTCCCAAAATAATACATGCACATATCCACAACATATGCACCTAATATTCCGTATACCTTTCAATAAACCGCTGCACATTCTTCTCATTTTCCTAATAGTATGCTACATTATTTTTCTTATTGTGTCTCTCTCAGAACTTAGACTTTATAATTATTTAGGTGCTTACATCTACGACAATATTCTCGAGTATCTTATACTATTCACATGTTTTCATATCACTTCGTATTTTTCATATTACTTTGTGTTTTTTTCATTTCGCTTCGTTTCTGTCACTTAGATTAGATTTTTCATACAGCTTCACGTTTGTTCAATAGAGTGTTAGTAAAAATACATGGAACTCATTAGAATAATGGAAGCAAAGGGTGTGAGGGCTCTATCGAGTACCACTTTGAAAAAGTCCCCCTGATCGGTTTGAATAGAGTCAACCTTAAATTATTCAGACTTGTTTATCTCTTTCCTTCCCCTTTGTGTACGTCTATGGTTATCATCCTTCCTCTTCCTTTTTAAATAATCAAGAAACATCGCAATTTTTTATAAGATAAAATACATTCCAGAAATACGGTTTTATTAATTTAACATATAAGACAATTCTGAAAGGAAAGACAACATTGTTTCCCAATTTTGAGTTGAAATACAGATATTATAGTATCACACCTACCCGAACATGAATTCCAATCTATAGGAATTGTATCATAGTCTATAAAATATAACTGAGAAATCGATTTTTTACAAAATATAAAATTCTGATGATTATAAAAAGAATTATAGAGAGTACACATGATAAAATTGCATGTATTATAAAATATTACAACATTTATATTTTTCATTGATATTTAAAATTGATTGGAACCATCAATCAGGCAAAATCAGCTCACCAGATATAAAGAAAAGAAATAAATCAGAAATAATAAAATATAAATCAAAAGAAAGGGTAA
>JAUZND010023317.1:0-24802 GCA_034780555.1 Coelogynopora nodosa | reverse complement strand
AATTATCAAGAGTTGTTAATGTGTATGATATGTACATACCTTATTTGCTAACAACAGTCACAACTATTACAAAAATATTGTAGAAATAGTTTAATAAATAATATTATTTTTATTTATTTAATGTCAGGTAGTATAGTGTAAATATTGGGTAAAATGAAAAGTTGGAACACCATTTATTAAATATATTTCTTTAAATTTGGTATATAATATAACATACTCATAAAATAAAAAGAGAATGATATTTCAATGTTTTTACATAAGTTACTGCATATTCATAACCGGGAATAACTATCAACACGCCTATTTATATAAAATTATAAATTGTGACCACAAATACAATTTACACACAAATGAATGCAGCCTGTGTATAAGGTAACACTAGAACATCCTACTAGGAAATCTAACTGAAAATCCTATTTGTTAACTTATAGGTAAGTATTTTTAAAGTTACACATTTTTACTTCACTCAGAATAAAATGTTGGCAGAAAAAATAAAGTAATAACGTAATTGATATTCTCATTCAATAATAATTAAAACGACACAATATCAGTTGTTGATATGCACAAACTATAAGGCTTACATGTCATCTTCCTAGCCGCGTTGTAAAATATTTCTTGCCTTTGGCTGGAAACTCCCTAAAGAAGTGATTGACAGCAGATTAACCAACTATAATGGTTAATTGTTTTATGTTTTGTTTTCAGCTCATGCCAGTATGGACAAGAAAGCACAAAAACCTCCACAAAGTCACCAACAAACCCGACTATGACGTTGAAGGTACTGTATATTTCAATGCGTGCTAACTAAATGAATGTAGCGACAAAACCCGCGGTTCCTTGTGAAATTATTGTAAGAATCCCGCGAGATTAATCGACTTTTGCAATTGACTCTTATAGTACTGTACATATATTTGTTGTTGCATATTATAGTTTATTGTAATCCCAGACAAACACACCGATGTCATAAAAATTAAAGGCCAGTTTCATAATTTTTGTCGCCCATTTGGTATTAAAGCATACCTTAAAATGTTGTTTTATAGTTGTCTCTATATATGTGAGTAATGAAGGCAATTAAGATATTAAGATGTAAAGCTGAACTGTATATAACTTAAGATAACATTTGTTAGCAATCAATTGTGTTAAAATTAAAATGTAAAATTTTAAAATTATATATTATATTTAAATTATAAAATATATAAAATGGAACATACAAAGATAAGCACATGTGTAGACAACCATCATTTTGATTAATTTATTCATTCCAGTCAATCTATTTATTATGTCTATTCTTAAATTGTATGTGAAAATATTTTTGGCTTCCTGTTTGATAAATTAACTCTTTTCGATTATGATATCATAAATTTTACCGAGAAAGAATCAATAGTAATGAAAACTATACAAAATTATATGTAATATATGGTATATATTAAACGGTTTCGGTTTTCAACTGTTTCACTCAATTTGCATAACAATCATCAAATATTTTTTATCTTTGTACAAATATTTACGATGAATTTAATTATTTAATATTATTTGTTTTTCTTCATAGTATGCAGCTATATATTTATGTTTACTAAACATATCTGCACTTGAAAACAGTTCTATGTGAAGGAACTGGATTTTTTTACTGTTTTATTTTCTCTTAAAATTAATTTTACTTTTACATATGCAATGAAAAGAATGAAATGATATTGATAAAATATTGTATTTATTTTTGGAATTTTAGAAAATATTTAATATGGATTCTGTTCTTACTTTAGGAAATTTAGAAAAAATGCATGTTACATCTAATAATAAAGCATTGCTATTTTGAGAATTGTATCCGACATTGTCGGGTATGATTTCCAATAAATATTATCTATCTAATCGAATTTCATTCATATACATTTTTCTGAAATAATTACCTGTATTAAAGACAATTAAATATTACATTATGGAATATATTCCTTAGCATAGTTGCGATATTAAATTTATTTTATAACATACTCTTTCATATATTCAACTCAATCAGGAAAGCATTTGTTTACAAGTAAGTATAAGTGAGCCAGAATCGACCCTTCCTATACTACTAGTATATATTCGCTTGTCCAGACTAACTTGTATAGATGAACTAACCCTTGCATTTAACTGTCTAATCAAGCTTTGTCGTTTAATTTTTATTGCTTTATTACATTAATTTACTATATACATACTAATAGAATTTATGCTAATCAAATATAACACTATGAAAGGTTATTCATCATGCACAGTTGGGAAAAACTAAAAGGCATAGTACATGAAATAATTAATTATTGATCTATTCAAATTATAATTAGTTAACGCACTTAGTCATATATAAATGACATTTCCGTTAAAGTTATACAATATGGCTTAAATCACAATATATATATATTAACTGTTCGATCCCTATTTAAATTATTATCGATTCTAATTAATTACATTCCATGGATAGATATATTCATGAACACAATTCATGAACATTATTCATGAACATTATTCATGAACATTCAGAAACACAATGCTTATCATACAGTTTGATGAAACCGCTATCGAGAAGCTATCATAAAGGCAGTTTTACTGTGTTAGTTTTCAACCAGTGACCATCTAGATTTTAAAAGCCCGTACGCTACTCTGAGCTTATACTAACTACTAACTCTCCTTCAAATTACGAAATGTAAATATTCCATTTTAAAAGGAGAGCTCAGTTCAGTGGTTAGCGCTAGCGGGTATGCTTTCAACAGAGAGGGTTGGTGATACGAAACCAGCAGCTGTATCCCGCTTCTATATAGTTCATACTTTATATATGATGTAAGAAATTATTATTGTTTAGTATGACTTTGGCATGATTTTCGGTTATATGTAGGTGTATCTTCTGTATTTCTTGCAAGTTTACTTTTATTATATAATTATAATAATTATAAACAGTTGGGATAAATATAATGAAGTCTGTTTTTATGAGCAATATTAGCTAATTTAATACAATTCTTGTCTTTTGTTCATCTCTACCTTAAATTACTTTGAACAGTATTGCAGAAATGTTTCTTATTCTTTTTCTAACTTTGATAATTATATATTTTGATTCAATCATTCTAGACATATACTCTCTCATATGCAACCGCCTAAATCTATTTATAATATAATTACACCAATAACTTTAGGCAATTTTTATTTTGTATAATAGAGTAATAAATATGTGTAACTCTATAAGTAAACATATTCTTGCAATTCATACTTATCTATCACATCATCACAACCTATTTGCTTTTTGTATTAGTTAGAATCGACATTAGCGTATTACATACACTATATATAGTCACATACTTTGATTGACTTTTAAGTGTTTGTTGTGTTTCTTTATTATACTATTTTCTCTTCTGTATAATTTTGTGTGAATAAATGTTCAAGTTTCCATGCTTCATTCTGCAGCTTATGCCAAAACCTTGGACAGCCTTCTGGCCCATCAGATAGAAACGTTGAATGAATTGAAGGGTGAGTACACTAGTTATAACCATTTATCTTACCTTTCATTCATTTCAGTTTATGTTCAAGTTTAATCAATTTTATTGATGGCCAACTTCTCTACATAAAACATTTTTATTGATTAAATCCTTTAAATTATATTTCAATTTAAAAAGCGTTTATGTTATATGTTTGTAAAAATGGTTATGATGTAGTTGTAGTGTTGATTATGGGTAAATGTTGCGTATTATTTGTAATTCTAAATTGTAAAATTCAGTAAAAAATAAAATCACATCCATTACATGTTATTTGTCGATTTATTTATACTAAGTGAAACGTATGTAAAGTTTTCCTACTAGTATTTAACATCAACTACTGTATGGTTATATATATGTTTTTTTATTTTTGTTTGAAGGTTATTGCTGTACATTGATTGTTTTGTATAATTTAATGTCTTTTGATCACCAAAATATTTAGCCTTTAAATATAGTATGATGAGTATATATAGTTTTTATGGTCAAAATTATTTGAAAGTGTGGATCAGTGAGTGGTTGAAATGATTTATTCTCATTTCAGAAAAAGTGATACTCTGGAGGAAAGAACTGAAGACAGAAGAAGAAATATCTCAGTCGATGATAATCAATGGCAAGTGAAGAAGATATATCTAGTCGATGATAATCACTGGCAAGTAGGCTAATTCAATCAATGCCAATCAACCTTTTGTGCTGTGACTGTGTTCATCAGATTTAAATAATTGCATCTTGTGCATCTTCAATCGATATTTTACTATTTTTTTATTTCATATATAATGAAGCATTTAAAGCTGAACAGTTTGAATAATAGTGTTTGAAAAATTAAAAGTCTATTATTATTGCGTTTATTGTTTACTGCAAAAATAATAATTGTCTTCAAAAGGAAAGTTCCAAACAAGATCAGTTAACCTGTGCTGCTCAATTGGGGTACCGAAATCACCTTTCTGACAGTCAGTACAAACGGTGGCACTTTAAAGTAAATAAACGTGACGGTATAAACCCTCTAGGAGCATCAAAGGGGGGAGGGGGTACCTATCTAATTCGTAATCCACTTTCGATTCCACATTTTCGTAGACTATATCGGAGAATCTAATGACCTTCTAAAAAAGCCTTTTTAGACATTTTAAAAATAATATTTGTCTGCATAAAAATTATTTAAGTTTTTAGGCTAAAACTTTCGCTGATCACTCCTCAAATCCTTAAAACTTTCTGCTAATTAATTTGTTTTTACGTTTACTGACACAACTATTGTGACGAGGTTTGTCATCAAAAATAGGTTAAAACAGATTTTTTTTACTTTCTTGCTCCTATTATCTAACGCATTATAATTAGAACTCTTTTTAGAACTCTTTTTAGAACTCTTTTTAGCTAAATAGACGGATAATCAAGCATCTGTTTAGAAAACATATGATTTATTTAAAATAGTCTTGAAAAACTACAAAACAATGTACTAAATTAAGGGAGAATATAGTAGTTTCGGAACTCTCCTTAACTTACTATTTACGATTATTATTACATATATATGTAAATTTGCTTAAAAAAAGGAAAATATATTATTTTATAAGTAGCATATAATATAAATTTGCTTCAGAAACTTTATAAATGCAGAAAGGAGTTTTAGTTATGAACTGATCATTTTCTAATTTATTTTTTGACTTTTATAGATAAATTACTTACGATTGTAATCTAATATATTAGTATATTATTATTCAATAATTTCGGCTTAAAATGATTTGTTATTATAACTATTCCATCACATACTGAAAACGAGTTCCATTTCTAATGCTATACCAAACTGGTGTTGTACAGGGCGGGGTGTGTGAACTGAGTTCGTGTGATACTTTTTCGGTGTAAATGCTTCAACTTGTTCCTATGATTTGATCACGCTAGAATGATCACGTGATGGTCATTATCATACATTATACTCTTTATATTAACTTGGCTCTGGATTATAAACATATAAATGTATTCGTGATACCTATATATGTACAAAGATTGTAACCGCATTCAATTGTAAATACTTGTATATTCATATCTGATTCAGTTATAAAAAACTACTGCATTGTATTATAATTAATATACTTCATTTAACCAATTACTTATTCTGTGATTAATTATAAATAGACTGTAAATCGCAAGTTTAGAATTCAGTTATAATGTTAACGCAACATTTTGTATTCATGAATTAATTATGGAAGCATATTAATATGTTGGGAAATCAGTTTATCAGATAGAACATTATTCAATTAAACTACCAATATATAAAAACTATATTATAACCAATAAAAATGCACCAAAAGTGAAAAATCATGAATTAAATATATTTTTATTTTATATCTGTTCAGAAAAGCTTAATCACAAACAAGTTTTCTTATGAAAAATCACATGTAGCGCATACATTGTTAGGCTGTAACTTCAGAAATGTTAACGGTAACTCTTGTTATTTTGTTTAGTTTTGTACATTTTAATTTAATCAACTGCTTGACATACCTATTTTGTTCATTTTAATTTAAATTTTGTCAATATAATTGTATCAAAAAATAAAATATTAATAGATTTTAACTATTTTTGAATATTATATATAATTATTCCTTGTGGAGCTATACTTGTATTCTTACTAAGATCTTATAAAGAGCGTTTCCAGAGTCTAGACATGCCGAGTTTTGCATTATATAAATATCCTGTAATTCTTACCATTATCATACACATATCTTACTAACGTACTAATTTCAGGATCATCTGCATTGTGTTTGTCTGACCCCAGGGAATTATAAGATGAATATCAAAGTAACAATCAGGATAATTAAGCACTACGCAGCTTAAAAATGTAAACTTTTTCTTTTGTAAATCTGCCAGCATCTTTTTAAAATCTAATTGGTCCAGTATACTTTGAGCAAACAACTACATAGTTGTATATCTCTTTGAAGGAGGTGTCTTCATTATATGAGCGTCTAAATTAGACTCTTGTTAAAAGGATATTTCTAAAAAAACAAATATGTTATGATTACATAATTTAAGTTTCCTATAGTGATACTTATTCTAGCAAGTCGAAATTATTTTATTAGTAATTTTAATTTTTTAATAATTGCATTGCACTCTTTCACGATCTTTTATAAAGTTTTAATTTTTGTGCAAATAATTTTGACATATTTTAAAATCATTGATATTAGTCGTTTAACATATACTGATAGCTCATTTTTTATTGTAATTTTATAATTAGTAACATAATATGCATCATAATCAGATGGTATATATAGTTTTTTCTTCAATTGGTTATATATATATAGAACTGTTCATTATATCAGCCTATGGTTGCCCATGGTAACGCTCAAATATTAAATAGCCAACTGTATTGAGTTTATTGTTTGTATACTCGGTGTCCATCTTATCGACATGGTTATAACTGCAAGGATCACAAAAGAAAGATACTTTTGTTACATGGATTTTAATATGAGACCATATAGCATCATCCCCTCTTGATATTGCTCCCCCTCTTATAGCCAACCCTTCGTGCCATAGAAAACAAAAGCCTGTATTGAAAACATTTCACCTATCAGGCAGTAAGATAACATTTTGAATGCTTACTTTGATTCGCTGGATTTCTTGGAACGATACAGACTGATTCAAGATCTAATGTAAAACATTTATGATTTTAATCTGTATATTTTTGTTTTCACTTTCATTTAATTTTACTTATTTCATTACTATTTAATCGGTTTTCATGATATTGAACCCTTTCCAATTGTGAAATAGTGCATTTTCTAAAATGTTGGTGCATATTTTACATTTATCTTATTATTTGAAAAGAAAGGTTAATACAAGTCGTTGTGAATTATTTTTCATAATAATTTTCGGAAACAACTTTATTTGAATTTAATAAGTTAATACATATAAGTAATTTTAAAACTGATGCAGCTAAATCGTCAAATATATATTTTTTAATAAGAAACTCCACAGTAGGTGGTCTCTTTTTTGGGGAGGTCTTCTATATGACATTTTAAAGTTTCCACTTTTACAAACTTCTTCCAATTTGTCTTACGCAGTAGAAAAGTGTTGTAAATGTTTGCTTTAAATGTTAGGCAGCAGTTCTGAGAAGTTTTGTGAGAAAATATTAATGAAGAATAAAGATTTCGATTACATCAGGTTCAGTATGAAAGCACTAAAGAGGGCAATGTAAACCATGTATATCTATCTGTAATATGATGTATGGGTGGTGCCACTGAACAATCTGAAGTAGAAAGATTTATAATTGGATTCTTTTGCGGAATTAGCTGGTTTGTTTGCTACTTAGTATATATAAGTAGCAAACGACGCGCATGTTTATATTAAATGAATGTTTAGGCAATTTCGAGCTTTGAATGTTATAGCCCTTAATTTTATAATGTCGGTAAAGAATAATTATTATTAAAATCACTTTGACGAAAGATGAATTAAAGAAAGCAAATCGGCCATTATCAAATGTAATCTTAACAATGATATAGTTTTGGTAACTTAGTCTTCACTTTTTATAATTTTTAACAGGCCGTTTCTTATGGCAGTTTCACGGTAACACAACAAAAGTTAGTTGTTTTCAGGATGCACGACAAGACGTGCACATTCCGTTTTTGCATTCTAATGAAAGCAATAAGGTAATGAATTTGAAATAACACGTTAATTACAGGAGAATGTTGGTGTAATTTTATGTCATAAGGCATACTTAAAAATTATGATATAACATTATTATTTATTTATTTTTATATGTTGATAATGAAAACATTTCTTCAATATATGCAGGTTAATATATTGATAAAAATATCATTGGTCTTTATATATTATCTCATATTGTGGATAATATTATACGAATTCGTTTTTTATTATTTTGTATATTTTGTTCACCTACGTTTGTTCATTTTTCTTCATCTACAGTACATTAAATTCCCAATCTTTCAGAACCTCAGCGCATTGTAAACATTAAACAATACAAATAAAATTGCATTTGTCATATATAGGGGACATATACACATATTCCTTTATTAAATTAATTATGCAACCTGTTAATCATTATGCCTATAACAGAAAGAACTATTTCGATGCTTGACTTCATTTTAAAACACAATCAATTGTTGAGTTCTCAATTGTTTAACGGTTTCTTAATATGTTCACGTCTAATCATTAAAAATAATTGAAAATAGTGTTCAACCATTATAGACATTGTTTAATACAATCTATGTTTAGATGTCGTTACGTATGTTGTGACTTATATCATTATTGTATTATGAAAGATCCATTGGGCATTTTATATTGGTATTATCAAGACGTTGAATGTGTCAACCTACAAATTATTACAATTTCTAAGTTAAAATGGGTTGGTCATTATGTTTTATTGTTTTATATAATATATATAGTGTAAACTTAATAAACATACTATTTAGATACAGTAAGTGATTGTACATGTCTGTATTATATAATATTATCATACTAATTATGTAAAAAAAACAAGGCAGATTAATACATAGATGCCATTTCCATATATTAAATCCGATTTAACTGTGGTACATTAAACTTTATAGTATACAATACGTATTTTGGTATAATGCATTCATAGGTTTCAAAAAGTTTCACCTTTAGAGTTATAACTACGTTTATATCTAAATTGGCGGTCATAATTATTTATGCAAATTTATGCCTTTGAGTAATTTGAAACGAAGCTTATATTTAATATTTATTATTTTACGAAAAAAATATTTTTATGAACTCATTTGAGGCTCCAATATTATTTAGCAAAGTTTAAAATCTTTATCAAGTATCAATTTCAGATCATTATTTAGTTTAGTTATATAATCACCATGCAGTGGTATCCAATCAGTGCTTATTATTAATATATTAATATATTTGTATAGTTATGCAATTATGATTATTGTATTGAGGAAATTGGTCAATTATTTCACACCCGTATAAAAAAAGGGTTAACTTTTTATTTTTAGTTGTTTTATTGTGCTGGCTATATAAATAAACTCTATTCAAATTACGTACAAATAGACGAACTACAACAATGAGATACATGTCGATTGCAAGGGGATACAAGACAACAATGATACAGCATATTGTAAATAAAACCACAGTCATAATTCCAGACTGACCAACCTGTGGCCTATGCCAAATCGGGACACTCGAGAAATTGTCCGTAAATGAACCCTAGAACAATGAGGTCAATTGTTGATCATATAGTAGGATTAGATAATTTACTATTAATTATTGGATCAATTATTGACCTCGTTTAATGTTGGTAACCTGTGCTGTGAAAAGTGTATAATTGATAATGGTCTAGTAATTCCTGACTTTTAGTGTATTAGTCACCACTATGAAAATACATATACAATGTAATATGGTAATATTTTTACCAGAATTTTAGAAATTCATATATTTTATAGTACATATCATTATATATTCAGTACATATATAAATATTATATTATGGCAAATGAGCTAGGAAAAGATGTCACATATTTCAAAAAATCTTCAAGTGACTAAGTCGGGAAAATTATCATAAAATCCCGTCCCGCTTAAGGTTGCGTCGGGACACGGGACTTTGCCCTCCAAATTGGGATTGTCCCGCCCACATTGGGACGGTTGGACAGTCTGTAATTCGAGGACCATCGCTATATATTATAGGTATTTAAAATTGAGCCGGATGTCTGAAATTGTTTAAGTGAAGATAGAAACGTCCCTTGTCAGAGTTAGTAAATTAGTAGTATAGATGGTCTAATTTGGTCAATATTGGTAGTATAAAGTAGTTATTAAATTAAAACATTTTATGTTGAATCGGTGCTAGAAATTAATATAGTGTACCGCTTCGTATATATACTACTTATATATAAATAAGTAGAATAGATGGTATATTTGAGTCGATATTGATAACATCAAGTAGTTTTAAAATTCTTTTTAATGGTCTCACTAATTTTAAAATCGAATCTGGTGCTGGAAATGAAATAGCGTTGGTACCGTTTCGGATATATACTACTTATGTGTAAATTAGTAGTATAGATGGTCTATTTGGGTTAATATTCATAGTATAAATTGTTTTTTAATTTTTGAAATCCGTTAAAATTGTCTCACTAACTTTGACGTCAAATCTGCTGCTGGAAATGAATACATTGTACCGATTCGGCTATATGCTACATACATATATGTAAATATGTAGTATAGATTATCTATTTCGGTTAATATTGATAATATAAAATAGCTTATACATTTTAAACATCCGATGAATGTGCTTCTAGATCTTTATATTTGAATATTTTGTTTTGGTAATGTTTTTCTATATTGGTCACGGTTTTCGATGTTTCGTTTATTAATAAAATTACAAAATTTATAATTTATAATTTAATTTTAAAATTCATTTCATTTGTTTATTTATTCTTTTACAACATTTAAAGAAATTTGTTTTTTTTGCGAATTCAGCGAATCTGGAGCTATTTACATCTCGGTAAAGTTTTGCTGCTTCACGAATTTCTGATGTTTTTTTATAACAGGCGTTTGGTATAAACCTTTTATGAAATACATTATCGACTTATAGCAGAGGTCCGAGCAAAACATAGATTTTAGTGTTACATAAATATAATGTATTATATATTTATATAATGTATAAATATAATCTGTAATATAATAGTGTATTAAATCTAACAATATAGCAATAACATAAAATATAACGCATGAACATACGAAACAAATTCTCATGAAAACTAACATGGAAAATAAGGAAAACCTATTTTATTTAATTTCGGGAATATTAAATTCACATGTTGTGTATATAGGGAGGTTTACTGAATAATTAGTATGAATTATAGTTGCTTTAGAAATAAATAAATTTTCGAAATATGTTGTTGTCATTCTGTTTATTATGTTATTGGTGTAATTTACTCAGTAATTATAAATTAGTTATTTTGGAAATAAATTCATTTTCGATTTTGAAAAAAATTCGATGTTGTTATATTGTGCTATAGGGTTAGGTTAGAATTCTAGAAATCCTTAAATAATGAATAATAAATGACAGCAAAAAAATATCTCATTTTTCTCAAAGATAGTAAAACAAATAGAATTAAAATATATTATAGAACAGGACTAAAAAGCGACTACCAATAATGATTTAAAGGACGAACAAAAAATCAGCAGCAATATTCAGAATGGTGAAACAAAAAGATTGTGTTTCCGTCAAACCATTAATAATAATTTATAATACGTTAAAAATCCAAGTATATACAATAGCTTGTTGTCAGGCCTGACGTAATTAGATGTCAAGGCAGACCTGTGTATTGAAAAAACAGACTATTAAATTTAATGGGTAAAAACATAACTAGGCACAGACTTTAAATCATGTAGATAAGAATACGTAATACTTGTTTTTTTTTATTAAAAAAGGCGAAAAGGTCAAATATACTAATTTGCGTGACCAAAGACACGCAGTACATTATTTAAACCATAATCGGTTGATGCGTGAAACTGTTCCCATAGGTATTATGTATTCGTTTGAATGACGTGCATAACTTTCCGTTTTAATATGACTATAAATAAATAACGGCTTTATGTAATGTAGTGTTACATTGGAACCAGTTCATAAACAATTTAAAATTCCTTTTTTTATTAAAAGAACTAATGCTAAAATGATAATTTATGTTAGAGCCATTATGGAAAAAGCAGCTTTTAAATTTAACATTCGTTTTAGAGGAGACAATTTTATCTAATTATGTATTTGTATCCAATTAAAATGCAACTGACTAAAATAAATGGCTGCATTTTTTAATCTTACGATATATGTATGTAGCAGTGTCGACTAGTAGTGGTATTTTGCTCATTTTATTTAAACATTTCTAATCGTATATCTTCTACACATAGTGGATAAACCTGTTCTGTTGTTAATACTTGTAGGATGACGCTGATGCTGTGGGCATTTGCGTTAGTTGTGTCTTTCTGCACGACATGGAATACAGGTCGGTCACATCTATGAGCAATTACCTCGTTTCCTAAGTCTATTTCAAGTAAAAATATCCAAACAGGGTTGTAGACATCTGGTGGGGTTAGTGGGGAGGTGGAGTATTTAAAATTTGATTAATAATTTTTGAAAATATCTATTAGATGTGCTCTTCTGATAAAAATTGTTTATTTTTATAAATTGACTCCACCTCCAAACTACAGAAGTTATTATAATATTATTATATTATAATTATATTAATTATATTATATTATATAATTATTGTTAAAATTATAATTATTATATAATTATTATTATTATTATAATTATTATATTAATTATATTAATTATAATATTATATTATAATATTAAAATATTATTATATTATAAGTTATTATAACCCTAGTAACACTATCGTATAACTGAAATAATATCATTTGGTTAAATAATATTTCTGGAATTAATAAAATAAAATTTAAAGTTTTGAATTCAATTTTAGATCAATCAATTAATTAATCAATTTGATAACCAATATGTTATCAGTGATACAATACATTTCGACCAATTGCTGATTTTTCATCAATAGACGATTAGTATATGTATAACTACATCGAATTTTTATTTGTAATGGTTTGAAATGAATTTTTCTTTTCTTTGTAAATTATTGTGAGTAATTATAAAGTTTTTGTTGAACCTTTCAGCATTGCCATCGTCATTCCATGGGTCTGTATGTGAATCGGTGTCGCTTCTGAGCGGGGAGGATTTCGTATCCGCCAGTCTGGAAGGTCTGTCGACGGAGCCAATCGAGTGTCGCAGCGCCTGCGCCAGGATCCCCAACAGGTGAGTTGCTGTAGAACATAAACTCGAACACGCTTTGTAAGATCTGAGATAGCGAGAGAGAAAGAGAGAGAGAGAGAGATATTTACAAATCAATGCGTAAGGTATAATATACGATGTACTATGTAATTTATGTAGAGTCGTAAGCTAAAGAAACCCATTTAGTAATATTCAAAGTGAAAAATATGGTTATTAATAAAATAATAATAGAAAGTTGTGTTCATCAATTGAAGTAATATATATTCATATATTAAAGATTAACAAAAGCTATTTGTAAATACAAAGTATTTGACTATGTCTGTATAATATTGAATGGAAAGTAATCGGTTGGAGGTTAACCGCAAAGTGCGTACATTCAGATTCCCTAAATTTGGGCGTAAATAATATACCCCCAAAATGCACTCTAACTTGTCAGCATGCTTTTATTTATATTCTCACTAAAAATGTATTACACTGATTACAAATTCACCTATTCCATGCCCATAAAATAAAACTAGGATTTGGATTTTGAGTGACGTTATAACTGAATAAATCACAGAAATGTTTCCAAACTTAGGCGCCTAAACGCATTTTAAATGAGATTTGGAAATTTCAAGTAGCCGTATCTCTATATAGTAATTAAGATTAGGATAAAACTTGATCCAACACCAAACTAATAGTTTATGAGGAGCACTTGTTTCTTCTCTAATATAGGTTATTAATAAATGAGTAGAAATGATAAAACTTTAATTATATGGGAACAACAATGACAAAACAAATTTACTGTAATGCATGAAATGGAAGACTATATCAAAAATTGCAATTTTTAATAAAAACTGAAATATTTCGTTGTTTTTGTTAATATTATGATGAGTAATATCTTTAAAAAACACTTAGAGATTATAATATATTTATTAAAAAGCAATTTAATAACAACAATTATGTAAAGAACATTTTGACTTGTATTTTAGAAAAAACTTTAACACGTGTTAACTACGTTTTTATTAATAAATACATTTGATCGATATTTTAATTTTTATTAGTGGTTTATTATTTCGTGTTAGATATAAACATTTTTAGATGTCGCAAATCTGTCTAAAATCAGCATTTATTCAATTATTGATCTCATTTAAAATTTGTTAAAAAAATATGTTTTTAAATAATATAATCCTTTTCCAATTTTTGCAACATAATTTAATGCGTTTTTCCATGTTTTTAAAATTCTGTTCAAGAGTATCTACCAATTTAATGCGGTGGAATCAAATTTTCTTTGATTTGAAAATCATTCCACCAGTCAGTATGGATAAGGTTAAAATGTTTGTCCAGAATTAAACGGCCGATGCGTGCTGTCATAATGTAAAAAATAGAAATAATACGCCTGAAAACCATATAGGAGTAGTAGGGAAGGAGCTCCTTCCCTACTACTTATAGGTAATTCTCAAGAAATCGACAGATTTTCAACAATTACATTATTAAACTAAGAAATTAATAAAGAGATCGGTTAATTCTCCCGTTATTATATTTAGTTGTTATAATTATAAGTCAGTTCTGCTGAAAGTTATTTATTAAAAAGCATTGATTATTATTCATCCGATTTATTGATGTATAAATATATGTACCAATTTTGAATCGAATTGCAGATATACAGATCTTCTTAACGGAGTATGTTTCTGTTCGAATATCACACGATTGGGTGCTGAATTGAACTCCTCTTCTTGCACACAATCGTGTAACAACGGGCAAGCATGCGGGGACCAGGAGAGGGTCAATCGATATTACGAGCTCCCTCCACCGATAAGCCTGTTTCGAATAACTACTTTATCAAGTGAGAATATTTTTACTTGAAATTTCTAAATATTTGAAACAACTTGAATAATTTGTTTGTTTATATATATATTTTTTTGCGCAGTACCTTTTAGATTTCAATTTTTATGAAATATACGTATATATTAATATTTTGATATTGATAACTTAAAAAGTTATCGGTGTGTTCATTTGAAATGATTACTATTATTTTTAATTAAGATTATTATGTTGCAGAATTATTAATGATACATATATGAATACGTATTGATTATTATAACTACATATTTTTCATTCTTTCATACTGTGTAAAACTATTCCCAAAATATTGCAGAAATATATGGAATACATCAGTTTATAAATATAAATTTGCAATGGCTACTATTAATTTTAGTGGCGCTTCTGGTTCCAAGATAGCACTTCGAAATTCCCAATAAAAAAGGCAACCTAACTTCGAAAGGGGTACATAGGCGAATAAAATCAACGATCGCTTTTTTTCTCATTTCTGTAGCTATTGATTGCCTGTTTATCGAATACAGTTGGAGATAACAATAATATTACACTTATTTTTCATATCACAAAATCTCTATTTGCAGACTCCTCAGGGTTGTTGACAGTTGTACTTTTTCTCCTATTTAATAATTAAATGCATCTTAGTATTATTTACTAACACACATACATAGGGAATTTAAACATACCAATTTCTACCAGTAATATATTTAGAAGTTTTCAATTTCTGATTTTATAATGTAGAAATAAAAATTGCGCAATGTTCTGCGCAAAACAATTCTGAGGATTTTCGTATATTTATTTTGAATAAAATCAATCAAACTTTATATTTATATATATTATATTTAGTGATTTTTCAATAATAACATAAATTTTAAGTGTTATAGGTGGTCCGACGTTTCGCCATTACGGCTTTTTCAGGGGAATGAAACAGACTCAGTGAGAAAGACACTATAATATGTATACCCTTACCCAAGGAAATCTAGAAAAGATGCAAGTACAATGTGAAATAGTATAGGCTAGAAAAGTAGCGTAAATGAGATATCGGCCTTAGTTGGTATAAGCATAGAGCTATAATTACTACTATATTCAGTATAAGAATATTCAACATCTTTGGGTATAAGTAGATAATTGAGCTTTCCCTCCAGGTGCTCTTACATAGATTTCCTTGAAATACTACACAGAGATCATACAAAGGTGAAATACACAAACTTATTCATAAGATTATTTAAATATTATCAAGATAATATCAATTTCTGTGCGAAAGATACAATAAGCACAAAGTGTGAGTTATATAAGGAGATGAAAAACACAAACAAATTGATTTGTTGCACAGAGTAAAGAAGACAAAGAGAAACCGTCAATTGTTTAATGAAGGTAGTGCATAAAACTGCATAGCCGTTCATCAGGTCATCTTTACAATTTCTAATATATAAAAATTCCGTTATCTCCCGTTTTTTCCCACAGGGAAGGTTGCTATGTAGTATACTCCATTCACAATTGAATGTACTATGGTGAATATCAGTAAAATGTCTAAAAATAGCATAATTTGAGTGCTTCATGTGCTCAGAGAGACGAGTTTTTATTATTGTATGTATATGGCCTACGTAGACTTTATTTCAAAAATTACAGGTTACATTATATAGATAATTTTCTTTAAAAAACAGGTGTTGAAAGATTTGAAGTTTTACAAAAATGACATGTCGAGGGACAAGTAGGCTTTTATTTAGGAGGCTGAAAAAGTTTTCCGAGGGATGGTCCAGGTTTAAAATAAAACTTAAAGTTGTTGTGAAATTGTGTGTTGAAAAGAACCTTGTAACACTTACGCTTAAAGCTTTCATCAATGTAAGGAAACATAATCTAATTCGTAGATTTATGTACACCATCATATTTTGTTGTGTGTATATCGGATGTTCTGTGAACAGTGTCAACTTTATGAATTGTGCATTTACAAAGGAAGTATAGGATGGTTATTCATTTTAAACTTATTTGATTTATTCGTATTTGAATTGACTTATTTGAATTAATGATTATTTACTGACGTAATCCAATAGATCAATCTATAAATAATAACACACAATAGCTTGGTACTTTAGACGTTTAAACTGAGCAATTATACGCGATCAAAATTTGAGGCGTAACAAATATTACGCAATTTGATCTCTATTAAGTTGGTATTGTAGGTGGATTATAAAAGGTAAATTTTATATGAATTATTTCTATTGTACAGCTCATAGACATGGATTTCTTTCTACCCTACTTCTAGATGTACAATATAACATAATCTAGTTATATAATGATGGTTACGAAAACGATGAGTTTCGCGAGGCAAGCCGGCGCTAAGGAAATATTTTAGCAGTTCTGCGCATCCCGAATAAGCTAACAATTATATTGAAACATAATGTACTTAATTTTCTCTTAATAAAATAAGTTCTTGATTGAACTATAGTATAAATAAACGTAACATTTTACAAAAAATGTAATGGTGTAAAATAAAATGTGATCTGATAAACTTTTCATTGTTAAAAATAGCTTTGAAGATTGCATATTTAGGCTGTGCCAATTAATTTTATTTGCCTCGCAACGTCGTGTATGACTCATTTTTTCATAATAGCTGCGAGGCACCGATAATATATCTAGGTATATAAGTATTATATACGAAAAATCTTTATATTTTGTACATATCACATAATATCTAGGAATTTATTGATATCAACAAATAAATCATACGATAATTGACGATAAGTTAGTTATAATAATAAAATATAAGTTATAAGTTAGTTATTATATACTAATACTCATTTGTCTTGCATTTCGAGCTAGCCGATTATGGAGTACAAAATATTGCTATTTTTATTACATTTTAGTTACGATGTCTGTATGACCAATGTCGCTATAATTTTTACATTAAACAATGATTTTTTCTGTATTTCTGTTATAGACCGAACAATAGTTGGAAGTCCAATATCATTTACCGTCTCCGCTGTCTACTATGAATTCCTACAGACAACAGTGGATTTCGGAGACGGATCCCAAGAAAATGTTTCCTTATCGGGAAACTCTTCTTTCGCTAGCATAAGTCATGCATATAAAACCATCGGTTAGTATTTTGAACTATTACACACACATTATTCTTATTCAGCTTTTAAATTTTGTTTTAAATAAGAAACTTATATGAAACGGTAAAACGTTAGTGAAATGAAGTCAATCTGAGCCTAAATCGTGGAATTCATAACATAAGACAATCTAATGTAAAACTTTTAATTATATTATAAAATTGCAAAATAATAATATTAATATCTTTTCACTGCAATATTAACTAAATATTTGCATTCGTGATTTCACTGCTATTTCAAAAATATTAATTAAAAATATATTATATTCGAAATAAATGAAAAATTACGATGAGTTTGACGGAAAGTTTATTGGTTTTTGTTTTAAAGGATTGTACTCATATAATATCATTTAAATTATTATTTGTAATCTTGTGGTGAATGGAAATCTTCATTTTAGTATTGTTCGATTATTCTAGAACAATGAATATGTACATTAAACAGAAAAACAATTACTATTGTATCTTTTTCAATGAAATCATTGTCCGAGGAAATAATAAAACAAAACTTTAATCGTATTTCGAATACTTTGCTACACGTAGTAAGTATTGTCATTTTTCTTTTCAGTTCTCATAAATTATTGCACTAGACTAAATTATTATGCTATCTTTTCATTTAATCGAAATTGTTAATTTAAAGTTTTACGATAAATTTCATGTTCAACGCGACACGTTTCATAGATAATTATGTCATATACCTACACTTTTAATGTAATAGAATATATATATTCAGGGGAGCTATTATAGACATCCTCATCAAACTTGTTAAACAAGCATCTTCTTTTGTTTATAAGTAAAAGTAAATATTATTGTTTAAAGAAATGACTTAATTATAAATTATAATTAGGTACAGATATAAGACCATTTGTATTTGTTTGAGGTGTCCCTATAAGCTGATTTGCCACTCGGGAAAATGTATATGTAATTATGTAATTATAATAATATGTATGTACAATACAAAGTTAATGGCTATTTTTCTTTTTTGGGAAATGGAATTTGAGTTACCCTATATATATATAATATTGTATACTGTGATTAAGAAATAAAATATCTTATGCAAATTATTTAGTGCAAATAAATTAAAGAAATAAACTAAAATAAAATGATGGGTTTATTTAGATAATCCAATTTCGGAAAAAAGATTTTCAGTACTCACTTATATCTATTTGACGTCTAATTATTAATAAACATTAATTAAGTTTTAATGTTGCCAATCGAATATGCATGATATGTAAGTTTTTTCAATATTTGATGAAATAATGCCAGTTATACATTTTAAATAATAAATTCATAACACACAAATCCTCTGTTTTTGTGTTCCCTGTTTAGTACCCCTGGGCAAAACACTATTCCTATATATATAATATATATATATATAAAAAAATATAGCATTCTTATATTAACTTTATATTATGTATAACGTGAAACCATACAAATATAACAATTATGTAATAACGCAAACAATTTTTTATAGTTTATAACTTTTATATAAACTTGCACGAAACAAAATTATTTGTGAAAATAATTAACTTGTTAATTGTTATACAAAAATATTACACTGAAAGAATACATTTGTTTACTGTATATAGCAATATAATATTTATATCGAAGAGTATGTACAGCTGTGAATAATTTTCATTTAATTTCAGGGGACTATCTTGTTGTTGCTAGTGCCGTCGACAACACGTATTGCTACTCAAAGACATCTCTCCAAATCCAGGCGATTGTTAACTTTACGAATACCTTACTGATTACCAATGCATCGTATTACCTGTGGAATAAAACAGCCTACTTTGACGTATTTCTGGTTCAGGGAGGCAATACGCGGGTTGAGGTTGGCTTGGAGCCGAATATTACGCTTGCAGATGTCATATTTTCAGGTAGGTATTAACAATTATTAAGTATAAACACAATTGTTTAAAACGTTAAAATTGTTAAACACCATAGATACAAACATAGTATACTAAATAATTAGAATAAATTTTCTTGAGATAGTCATGAAAATATTGTTATATATATAGATATAGACACAAAACAAGAGTATAACTCATAGGACATATTAAAAGTTATAACCTCAACGTATCCAGAAAAATACATTATTAATAAAGCCGCAAAAGTAAAACGTAAGATTCCCTAATAATAAAACTGTATCCGAAGAAGGTTTTTTCATTGGTTTTTAATAAGAGTAATATACATTATAAAATACGATACAGCTTTTAGATTATTTCACATAAATGCTCGAGTCAATCAGGAGAGTTGCATACTAAGCAAACCGATTGACTATAGTCTCAGACATTGCCTATACAGCGTCTGTATCTTCCAGGTACATTCGCTGGCACTTGCAGTTCAGTCTCCTTGGAGCCACATTTTCATAGTTTTTTGAAGAGGTTTACCTATAAATCGCTAACTATTGCGAGGCATTTTTGGAATCGATTCCAAAAATCAGTACTAAAGCAAATTTATGCAAAAATTTCTGCCGCATGATATTAAATTTAAAACAAAAATTATATCTCTGAATGCATTATTACCCTTGAAAAATTGCTCAAACTGGAACTAAGTGTTATTAGTCTTTAGAGTGGCCACTTATTCGTATAAAAGGAATTCAAAAAATCGATGGTATAGTTAGTAAAATATGTACTTAAATATCTGTCCGTAAAGCTAAAACATTACGGACAGATGTATCGGCTATATCTATAATTTTTTTAAAGAAATTGCCCGACAGAAAATCAAGTAGCATTTGTTTAAGACTTGAACCAAAAAACGAATACTCAATTCTAATTTCCGCGAAAATTCAAAATAATTTATTATTTGTGGGGGGTTCGGGGAGAGGGTGTTGCAGTTCTTACCCTTCCATACTACTATTAGAGATGTCGTATATACTGGTTGACAGAATACATGCGGAATAGTTAATCTGATAGTATTGCATAAAATCATTTAGAATACAACATTAGGATAAACAGCATTTACAATTTTATGTCTCAAAACAATACATTACTAACTAAAATAAATAGAGTACGTATACCACCTAGATACAACTTAATTTTATGACAAATATATTATATAATAATCATTGTTATTTATTAATGTTCATATAATTTATACAGAGATCCAAATTTATTAATATATTTTTTTTAAATTTACAACAATATTTTTTTATTGCTTAGTTATATCTACTTAATATATCGGTTTTATTGATTATTATATCTGAGGTTGGTGCAAACCTCATTTCCGTCAATCAATGGCTAAGAACATGATATTATGATTGAAAATTAGGTAGCTCCTTGAACATTTCAGTTTTTATATTAATTATTTGTAGGTTTTGTGTTTAAGTAATTTGGTATTTTAGTCCCGGTATTAAGTAATAAATTAATTTAAAAAATCACAAGACCTTTCACGGAAATCAGTCAGTGGCAGGAATGATATAAATATAACAACACACAGAAAAATAGAAGGAGATTGAATACACAGTGATGTAATGTAGATTAGCGAACAATTGGAAAAATTGATTGGCCTTCAAAAAGATATGACCCAGTGTAATATAGGATCTAGCTGTCTACTGCCACAATTCTCTAATTCAAAATCCATTTTTATTGGCCTTTATACAAAATATAGCTCCTCCCTCCCCCTCCCCTCCCCCTCCCCCTCCCCCCTCCCCCTCCCACCTTCCCCATTCCTCCTCCCTCTCCCCGCTCCCCCCATTCTGTTGTAATCGAGTACATATTTACTCCAACATAAATAATTGGTGCGACATTTGGTTAATATATACTTATTTAATAATTTTTGGGCTTCTATGATTAATATATTGCATTGATTTAAACAAGAATTAATTATAAATATATAAATTAATCATAAGTTAAAAATATATAACGTAATTTTTAAACGTAACAATTTAAATCTATTTACATATTACATATTATACCACTCAAAATGCAGAAAATCAAATACGATTTTTCGTGATAAACTATATTTTCAGACTCTAAGGGACCTCAATTTATAGACAACTTTGCAAACAATTCCTTAGTTACATGGCAAAACTACAGGTGGATGCTTTTGATTGACAAAATGTTTATGAAAACTGCTTATATCAAGGAAATTTCAATAACAGTTGCAAAAGAAGGCATAATCGATTTTTCGGTAAACACATAAACTTTTTATCAATACGTATTTATCGTAGACCACTTTTTACAGCGCTTCAATATATATATAATAAGCTTATATATCATAATATGTTTACCATCAAAATTAAATAATTCTCTATTGTCTCTATTTTTAAATCCTACGGTAAATAATAAGTATTATTAATAAAAACTAATATTTAGTATTTTTGGTATGTACTGGTATTTTGGTATGGTTGCGTATTTTGATAATTGCATAGTTTTGTTTATAATTGTTGTAATATTAAATCTGTAGCTATCAGTATTAATAAAGTACGGAAGTAGAATGGGAGAGGTCTACAGATTCTGATGAGTATGTTGAAAACACTCAATTAAAAATGCTTTATTTTACTTTTAATTACATTTCAGTTTTTCCGACCACAATGTGAACCTAATCACCAGTTCTGTCCGGCATTGCGCCAATGTGTCAACTATCTGCCAACACAAGCAGCGGCTATCTGTCCGATGAAACTCTCCGCACGCTGTGACAGCACAACCGAGGCCTACAGCTTTCGACAGAAGAGGTGCATTCCACGCAGCCCTGGACACCTGGGTCGTCTGGTGACCTCTAATGTAACGACATATACTAGCTTCGCTAATGTGAGTATCTGTTAATTATAATTAATAATTAACAATTAACATGACGGTATGTTAAGTTATGTTCAAAGAAATCCAGAACTGGCTTGTTGTTTTTGTCTGTTTGAAAATTGGAATAATCTTTCAAGTTTTGCGTTGCGTGCTATCTTTTGTCATGTATTTTTCATTGTATATATTTGTTATTGCATGTCCCATGGTTTAGGCGATCTTATTTGTCTCTTACTTTCTTTTTATTTAGTTTCCATATTAATATTCATAACATATTTATTCCATAAATTTCATGTAAATATATTAAAAAATTTGCCAACCTCAGGGGTAAGCTAAATAGAAATTTTGCAGCAAGTAACCAGAGTATTGTTTAGTATGTAATTGTCATATGGATTGGTTTAAAATAAATTGAAAAAACCGAATTAAAACAAATTAATAAGATCTTCATATAGCATAAATTTACAAATTGTAACTAGTTCTACTTGTTTCAGGGTGATTTAGCATTTTTTACCATGTGTTCTACCATTTTTTACCATGTGTTACCATTTTTACCATGTGTTACCATTTTTACCGTACTTTTTTGACAATGTGTCACGCTATCTGGGCTGGTCCGTACCAGGTATTAATATGGATTTTTGAGATCATGTTCTTCTAATGAATCAATCACTCTGAAACTTGACAGAATAGATATCTGTAAGATTTTATCACAATAAACACAATTTCTCATGACATTGATATAGTGTTGAAAGGTCGAGATAATGATTTCAATTGTTTAGCATACCTGCTTGGTCTGAACAGATAAAATGCCATCATTTCGTTTGCACACTCCCCAAGTTGTTTAATCTTTGATTGCATTTCAAACGATAAACTAAAGATGATATCAATGAATATAAAATATGTATTGACTAAATTTATAATATGGTAGGAATTATTCGTATTTGTTCTGATGGAATATTCTTGTTCAAAGAGTAAAAATAGATGATTTGTTTTATACTACCACCATTTGATTTATTTAAAATGCACAGCTGGACAACATCAGAACAAACAATATTAATGTTAATATCCATTTCCTAAAAGAAATGTTATAGATAAGTAAATCATTTTTTAAAGTAAATATTGTTTTACTTTAAAATAGACTTCTATGTGTACTTACTGAACGTTATAATAATTATTATAATGATTATAATCATTGTCATTTAGTGTTCATATTATAGTTGAAAAAAATCATTTTAAAAGTCACTATTTTTTGGACAATTAAAATTAATTTTCGTAAACATCATTTATCTTTAATTGTTTTGAATGTTGTTTTACCTATTTTTTAATGAAGAAAAATAAAGCACATATCATATTATGTTCTTTTTATTATGACAACGGTTTATAATATAAAAATCTGGTGGAATCTAAAGAATTAATATATATTTTTGAGCGTTACATGGTATCTTTACTAAACAAAATGAATTAATTACTCCAGAATTATTTATTATTATCAGGTAAGTTATAGAAGAGTGTCAAAATGTTGAATTTGTTATTTTTTTTTCTAATATTTTTGATGAATACAAGTTGTTTTGGTGCAGTTTATGCAGTTTTATGCAGTTTATGCAGTTTATGCACTTTATGCAGTTGTGCAGTTAGGCCGTTGATTCATATAGTAAAACTGGACTACTTAATGGGTTATCCGAAAGGAAAAGACAGTGAACGTTATAAGAAGATTCAGTATTATTGAATCATACACACAGTCTTCATCCAAGGCCGCACGTGGTTGGTTAGTTCAGAATGTTGTCGGCAACATTGTACAAATTGACACACACACATTCTTCATCCAAGGCCGCACGTGGTTGGTTAGTTCAGAATGTTGTCGGCAACATTGTACAAATTGACACACACACATT
>JAUZND010023306.1:0-24803 GCA_034780555.1 Coelogynopora nodosa | reverse complement strand
GAGCAAAATTGAACACGTAACACATTATCCTACGACACTGACAAAAATCAAACGAATAATCTAGGAGAAAAGTTCATGTAAATATTATGCAGAGCAAAATTGAACACGTAACACATTATCCTACGACACTGACAAAAATCAAACGAATAATCTAGGAGAAAAGTTCATTCTTCGGGCAGAATTTAAGTAAAGAGGAGGCATATCGTTCATTCTGAAACGTCACATAAGCGTATAGGAAAAACTAGAAAAGATGATTGCTTTTAAATCAGGATATAAACAAAGTAGTATAACTTTTTCTCTCTTTTTCTTAATTACACATTTTCCAATTAAGCTATTGCGATATTATAGACCATCATCAATTGTCATTTGTATGGGTAGAAACCAACCAATCCCATTGTTTATTAATTAAATTGATATAAATATTAATTTAATTTTATAATTATTTTTTATTTATTATTATAGTAGCCTATACAATTGCCTGTGATCCCCAATTTTAATTATTTTAGAAAACAACACACATCTACTTATATTGCTAACAATAGTAGTTGTTTTATCCACATTATATTTATTATAGTCTCCAGTTTTGTCCAACATTGATTATATAAATAAATATCGATATTGGTTATTAAAACTGTAAAAAATTTCTGCTCCAAAATGAAAATTTATGTGATTTTTCGGGCCTTCCCAGCGTAGATTTTAGACATTGATATAAATATTTATAATATTATTAAATCCTATTATTTGTATTCCAATATTATAAACTAAAGAATGATACATTTAAAATGAACCAGTGTTAAACTAGATAATATATTTCTCCATAATGTGACTTTATCAATAGCATAGACAACATTTGGTTTATTGTAGAGATAGATTATAAGATCAACTCTGGAATAATAGGATAATAATCAATACTGGCCTGGTTTAAAGGATTTCAGAACAATGTATATAGAGTAGAGTATTCTTTCATTTAACGTCCAACCACTTTTACACCTATGTTTGGTTTGCCACATTAAAGTCATCTGGACTTTCGTAGAGATTTATACATTTATAGATTTCATGGAGACATTTGTATTTAAATTATATATATGTATATTTAATAATCTATATTACAATTTTTTTATAATAAATATTGTTGAAGATACACTAATATCCCATTTCTGGTCGACATTTAAACCGCTTCTTAGATGGGACACCTAGAAAGTATTTTTTCAACTTGCTTCAAATAGATCTGGACAAGAGTTAACATGCATTAAATGTTGACAAACCTCTTGAATATGCAGCCTCTGATTACAGTATAAAGACATGGAATTAAGATTCCACTATTGCCGGAAATTGAAACGATCAAAAATTTACAATGAAATATTCCTTTTCAGTATATTTATATACAACTTACATGTACATATAATTACACTCTTCAGCTATAATGTTTTATTACATAAATAACAAATCACACTATTGTTTCAAACCTTCTTAGTTACACTCGTACAAATTATGGGAACTTTTTAAAGAGATAAAAATAGTTTTGTTATAAATTAAATCCTCATTTATATTTCAACCGAATTCTTTACTTGACTTTGAAATAGTTTTCGGTCATTGTACAGACTATTTTCGTTATGGTTGAGAAATTAATTATAAAAAATAAATATAAAAATAAAAATAATGTATATCTTATTATATTAGCTGTGGGGAAAAATTTGGGATAATCTTGTCGGTTTTAGGATATAATTAATAATCAAATTGGTAAATACTTTACTTATATATAATATAGTTTATAACATACAAATATAAACATTCTAACATTCATGTTATTGAATACCTGTTATGTCATCTTATGTACAAACTTTGCAGATTTATTTAATTTATATGATTATAATGATTTAATATTTTTCTTCTGAATCAATGCATTTTTGAAAAAAAAAAATTTCATTTTATAACTTCTTCTATTAAATAATTTAGATGGATTTTTATAAACGTGGATTAAGAAATAGTTTTATTACAAATTTGTTAAACTTTCGATCGATATGTTAACCAATTATTATTTTCTATAATATAGAAATTACAATTTCAGACTATATACTACTTTCATTGTAGTATAAAAATATCCGTATTATAAAATTAAAGATATTAATAAAATTATAATTTATACGTTTATTTAGAATTATATTTTGGATTAATATTAAAGAATTTATTTGTTTTTATCAATACACAAATACTATTTTATAAATATATAAAAATGTAATGACTTGAATACGATTTTCATATATATAAATCATACATGAACACTTTTCGAAAGAAGTTGCCGGTTACTTTCATGAATTAAAAAAAAAACTCTGATTGAAACTTTTTAAATACGATATTATAGGGCAATAATATAACTTTATATTTATATATATATTTAAGATGGTTTTGTGATCAGAATTTTTGATATTTATATATTTTTATTAACTATGAAAGTTGTTTACAACAAAATAAAATTAAGTGTAATATAATGTACAATAGATTATAATTCCATTGTTAAAATAATCATGATATATTTAAATTATAAAATCAGTCAAATACTGTTATTTAGAGACTCAATAATAGTTCATCTAAATAATTATTGTTGAATATTTAGTGTTGGATATTTTGAATTGTTTAATTTGTTTACTTCTAAATAGCCGTTTAATTTAATATTTAAACTTTTACTCATTTCAACTATGTACGACTTATTACAAATTTTACAATTGATGCATTAATTAAAATTGATAAAAGAGCAGTTTTCTTTAAACGTTTTCGTCGTTTAAGTTTTATTTTTTATTGCTTTTAAACATTCTTCCAATAACAATGTTCTGCCACATATTCAATTCTTTGAAATCACGTGTACGTCCGCAGCTTTGTTTATTCAAAACTGAGGTGTATACTAAATATAATGCGAATAATATATAATTATAATAGAATCAATGATTTTAAAACACAGCTTAAGGACACACGTGATAAAAATCATCAATTTTGTGTTTCGTGTTTCGTGTTTCATGAAACAAAAAAACTGCTTAAATAATACTGTACTTAAATAATACTTTCATAAACAATTAATGATCGAGGACGTTTTGTTCTGAAATATGTATATCAATTAGCTACTGTCTTTTCTATTGTATAGGTTGTCCACGGATACAACAAATAGCTTACATATTATAAATAATCATCCAATGTTGTGCAAAATTGATGAAAATATGTTAGGTGTAGATTCCTGTTTTCACTATGTTTAATAAAATGAAATACATTTTAATTTTCTGCAATACATTACCATAATATATTCTTCATTCATTTTTTCTACACAGAATAATTTTGTAAAGCAAAAAAAAATTACTTTTTATAAATCAAAAATCGTAAAATTTCCCTGTATCCCGACATTATATTGCGCATTGATTATATTAGCTTGATTATACAATATGTATTGATTATATCTTGAATATATGTATTGATTATATCTTAAATATAAGTATTGATTATATCTTGATTATATATATACTGATTTTATCATGATTATATGTATTGATAATATATATTGATTATATTTTGATTATATGTATTGATGATATGTATTGATTATATGTTGATTAGACTGTATGTATTGATTATACAAAGTACTATATATTGATTATACTATCTAATGATTATAATATATTGACTATACTATATAATGATTATAATATATATTGATTTGGCTATATATTGATTATACTATATATTGATTATACTATAGATTGATTATACTATATATTGATCATACTACATATATATTGATTATACTATATATTGATTATACTATATATTGATTATACTATATATTGATTATACTATAAATTGATTATACTATATATTGATCATACTATGTCTATATTGATTATTCTATATATTGAGTACACGAATATTTTTCATTGATACTGTAATTTAATATTGGTAGTATATTTTGTACTATCTAGTTTGTTGTAATCAAATCTATAAGTTAATAATTATTTCTAACAGATAATACGTTTTATAACTTTTTATTTTAATCGTGTTAAAAATGGACGTTACCAGTGTATCCATTAATCATATAACTAACAAAACATAAAAGCAAGGCAAAATCGTTAAAACAAAAATATGTTCCAAATAGTATATTTGTATAACATAATAATATCATATGAAATAAATAATTATTATAAAGATTTGGGATTCACATACCAAAGGTTGCATGTGTACAAAGTATAGCCTATTCATAAATTGTATTAAGTTAGTTCTTATATGATATTTATTGTTAACAAAATAAGCAGCGGCATTTTATTAAAGTAATTTTTTATTAGATTAAGAGAATAAACATTATATATAGGCGATAAAAAAATCAAATATAGCGGGATTAAAATAGAAAAAAACATATAATGAGAATAGGTTTCATTATATGGTTAAGCCGATACATCGAATTCTTCGTAGGTTTCATCCAGTTCTATAGATGATATAAAAATGAAACATATTTTATGCAAGCAAGATTATCTGGTGTTGAAATTTGTTAATTAGATATCAATTCATATTTCGTGGGATAAGTGGTGCAATGGGCAATTTATGAATGTTTTCGTGAGTGAAGTCTTAAGCAAGAAAGAGAGATAACTTCGCCAGAGGGATTTTCTTCTTAAAAATCTGAACTTGTCAAAATTAAAATAAATAACATTATTCAAAATATATTGATATTTTCAAAGACCAGACTTCATTTTAGAAGATTGCAATCTATTCAAATAAGAGGTATATTTTAAATATCAAACTTAAATAAATATAAACTAAGAATTTCTCTATTTCTAAGAATTTTAGCTTATTATTATGAATTCTTCGAAATCAATAAAATGTATATTGCACTATACACTATTTAAATATACAAAAGTTGGCATCATAATGCATATCGAATAGCTGCTCTCAATCATATCTTTCTCTTATAAAGCTATATAATATAGTTTAACGGAAGAATTTTCCTGAGACTCTTGATGGCAATATTGTATTATAAATGTCATCGCGTGAATTATTAACATCGTTAACAGAACAGGCCTAACCGGAATCGGCATCCCCCGGCGGCCCTATAAAGTGACAGACGATGAGTCAGTTTACCTCCCACATCTCTTTATGGATAGAAACCCTTGACACAACTGTCTCAAAAAATATTTGTTTAGAGAAATAAAAAACGGTGGCCGGAGATAATGACACAGTTTATTTATTTTTTATTATAACATGTAACAAAATCAAATGCGCTGTATAGGGCAAAATGAGGAATTTCAACGAATTATATGAAAATAGTATATTTAATCAATACAAAAGTCTACATATGGAATCTTGAAAGTAAGTTTGAAGTACATTAATAATATTAACCAATACTATTTAAAAAATATTCTACATATCTTTTTTATATTTGTTCTATTGACAATATACGTATATGTTTATTTTTTCAGACTCAATAAATTGAAAAGGAATTTCTTTATTCACTGTTTAACTGTCGTTTAAATGGACTGTATTATCTAAATTTCAAAGCTCCAGCCAAGTCTTTGAATGCAGCTCGTTTGTACCTGCGCTCACACATACTGCTCCATTAGAAATACCCGATCTGCTCTTTCTAATAAACTCGAAAATTAATGACCCGGAAATCAACAAGATTGTTTCGGTCCCTCAGTTTACTCGTGATTCAAACATTACTTTGACGTAACGTTTGATTAGGGAATAGTATGTGACTGTCATCGTTCTGGGAAGGAAAAAAAGTCAGGGGAGTGGAGATCAGGTTGTCGTCTGAGTAAAGATGACCGAAATCTTTCGTGCATTTAATCCGAATTTGACTTATAATGACCAACATCACCATTTGAAAAGTATCAATACATTTTTAGTACATTTATTTTTTTACGATTTATATAAAGTAATTAATTATTCATGTAATAATTATATGTTAAGTTTAATTCAAAATACGTTTTACTGACGTTGTTGGATTGTATAACAAAAAAACCTGACTTGATTAGTTTATCTTTATGTTACTACAAACAAATTAATTTGGATAAGTCACAAGTTTATTCGTTTTCACGAATTCAAAAATATCCCAATTATTATAACGCTATTACAATTGTTCAAATTAACGTCATTTTGTAAAACATAAGTATATTTTTATACATTCGAATGCCATATAGTGCTCATTACTTTATCATAATATATATATATATATATACGTGCACATTATATTTCGCAAATTTAATCTATATTGTCATATTATAATTTCAGTAATGATACTAAGGATGTATTCCATTCACTTTGTAAAGCTTATAGACTATAATGCTTTTTCCGTATATAACCATTTGATTTTAAATTTCGCCACTGTTGTTCCAAACTCACGTAAATCGTTTTTTTATCATTTTGAGATGTCCAATTTGATATGCCTTCGGTGGCTGTGGATTTTCAACTGTTACAAAAAATCTAAAACATGTATTTTCTGTAGGACCGAATTTAAGTTAGGTCAAACTCACGTTACCAAAAAAAAATGTGCAGATACGTTAGTTTGGAATAACAGCGGCGATTTGATCTTTCAATGCATTTTAATCATGTCACTAATTTTAGATTATATAATTATGTAATATATGTATGATTATCATGATGTTAGAGTAATAATACATAGAGATTTCACTCTTATTAATTGAAAATACATTGCGCTGTACATTTTCGTCAACAGAAAATCGTTTTATTTTAATAAATTTCATGAAAATGGGTAACGAATCGGTAGCTTTTAAATATTTTTTATTAAATTGATTTAAAGAGTGAATATATATAATCATACAATTAGCAATTTTGCAAAAGCTTTCGGTTAACAAAGTTAGTAGTATTGAACTGCATACAAATCGATATGATAATGAAATAACTATGTTTAATTACTCTATGATAATTATTATGCCATTATCGAAAACTATAATCTATCAAATTTTGTTTTAACCCATTGAATTTATATTTTCTGATCGTATATAATAAACAAAGTATTTTTATCATTATTTTAATGTTTTAATAATATACTGGAAAACTGCGTTTTAAAATTATAAAGTTATTAACATAAAATTGTACAAAGCATTTAGTGAAAAAATTAATTAAAAACACTTTTTATTTATTTATTTATTAGATTTTAAACAAAAACACTTGTTTCTACTTAAGCATTTTTAAATACTTTTACCAATTCTGAAAAGTAAGTTGTAAATTTAGTTTTTACAAAATTAAACTTTACATTTTCAACTGCGGCCAATCATATTATATGTTTGATTATTTTCAAACAATAATACGAAATGGTGTTCGATTTTTAATTTAAATATCCGTTTTCTAAAATATTTAAAAAAATATATTATGACTCTTTTCCAGCTATTTTAAAAATGATATCTTAATATTTTGTTGTAGGATGTTATGTTGCGATATAGAGGTACCCCACTCGAAAACATGACCGGAACCAAAACCTATGAATACGGAAGTTTCTAACTTAAATACATTTTACTATGATATGTAGACTAATCAAACGATGTATCAATAGTATTATACTGTGGCATCCCAGTGTTTAATAAAATTTTATCAATTTCATCTAGAAAAAAATGTGATTTAAACCAGATTTTCAAACTCTGTATGATTTCGTAGGCCTATATATACAATAAAATATTTAAACAATTTATTGTAATAGTTTAGTAATATCTGAAAATGCTGTTCAATATATATAGATGTGTATAAATTTATATAAACAGGTTCAAAAAACAGTTCAAAAACTGTTTTCCAGACAAATGTTTTCATCATTATTTGATAATTAAGAAAATATAAAAAATTAGAAGTCATACCTCATATTTTTGTATCGTTTGATGGGTACAACTATACAAGTGCGCAACTAAGAATGTTATGAGCAAGTTTGCATTATGGTCAACAATGTGTGAAAATCATTTTATTTGCGTCAATATCAAAATATATATCCATATGTCATATATATATATATATATATATATATAAACAGGTATACTAATCAATATTTTCCAATAATTATTCAAATATTATAGCGTCAAATATGATGAAGCTTTTGATCTGCTTTTAAATGGTTTGTACACCTACATAATGATCTTATCCGTTTCCTAATGGGTTCTGAAGTAATTCCATTGTTAAATGTATTAAATAGTAATCAAATCTAAATGGACCTAATATTTGCTGTTGTATTGTTAAAAATGGAATATATTTATATTTTAGAAAATATCTAATACACCATTCAATTAATCGATTAACAATATTATGCATTATAACAATGATGAATGAAATTGCCTGATATTTCTGGTGTATTTGCGGATAAATATAAAAATTATTCTTATTCAGGAATAATTTTTTTCCCAAGTGATTCCATTTTAAAGAGTAATTTCTTAAAAAAACACATTTTATAATTTATAATTTATGACATATTTATAGTAAAAAAGCCCTTTGAAACATGCCGCCAAAAAAATATAAAATCAATATTTTGTATAACAGTTCGGATTTGTTTTCACTCACATTTTTTTTCTTTTCTTCAAATAAACAGTTAATATGATTAATATGAGGGTTCATTTGTTGTATAACTATTAAGTATCGAATAATCCTCCAAACAATAACCAATACATGATATGACTTTAATTCTTTTAATAACAAACGTGGCAATATAAATTTGCTGTACTGAAATAGTAATTTATAGTTGTAACTTTATAGTAGTTGCGCTATAAAGTAAAGTACTTATACATACAAATGTCGATCACAATACACATATTAGGTATATATATGTACGGCGAATTACTATACTAAAAGGTTAAAGATATGATAGAAAAGCCATAATGCTGTTTTTGATCAAATAAATACTTAACAGTTTATACTTAAACAATATAAGAAGCGAGTAAATATGTTGAAATATCGTAACTGTGTTTCTTTATTTACTGTAAAATATTTATGAATTCGTTCAAAGTCGATGTGTTAAGTTCATCCACATTATATTTTCTAATTGTTTGAGAATCTACGCAGAGACATGTGTATCATAACTTTTTTAAAATCATTCTCTATTAGTTCATTGGACCAAAATTAGTTCATTAGACCAAAATCAAGCTAATTAATAAATTAGTATATTTGCTTGAGTTTCGAATTTGAATAACTAAATTAAATATCTCCGGTATACTTAAACTCTTTTAGAACACTTTAAACAGGGTTTATTGTCAGAAGATGCTCAGATAATTCGTTTCTCATTTCTCATATGAGGTCAAATCAAATCAAATCAAACTTTTGATCCAAATAAAATCTCTTAAAAATGAATTAATTAAATTTTACCCCCAAATATGTTTCGTCCTGCCCGTATTGTATTGCACGCACAATGCGTATAATATTTAACTTTTGATATTCTGATTAATATATAGGCCTACAACAAATTCATGCGAATTTAAGCGTTGTTTAGTAGTTAAGAAATTCAATAGTCAACTAGTTTGATGTAAGCAAATATTTAAAAATCAATCTGTGTGCTTAATTATTTGACAAATGTTACAATAAAGAAAAATATCGATTATATTTATGAATTAACAATATTCATTAATATATAATTATATAATATAGTTATATATATATATATATATACATATAGTTATGTAATATTCATTAATATAACAATAACTCACTGAATGAAGTGCGCTTGTATTATAATTATTATAAATATTTATAAATCAATCCACAGATTTCAATTAATTATTTAATCAGCATATTTTATTTTTAAATGTCAGTGTTACCACCTTAATCTGTCAATCATAATTATAACACGAGCCCATTTAGTAAAAATGTATGTTATTTATCACATTAAAAAGTGGTGCATATATAGGCAATATACATAATACACAATATGAGAATTAGTACACGAGTTTTATATAAAAAACAATACTACTATATATTATGAATGATAATATTATATCTGAGTTTGTCAGAATATGTCAATTTTAAGCAATTAATTTATAAACAAAAATAATACTTACATTAAATGTAGAAGTTGCTAGTGCACTGCTTAAAACTGTTTCAATATCTGATATAAATAAATACATTTATTCAATATTAATAATTTTGTGTTGTTCAAATTTACTGTATACTTTTTTAAAGAATTATTTTCAGTACATTTTATTTACAGTTAAATATATAATTCAAAATTCTACTTAAGGCGCATGGTTAAGTGTTTTGAAAGAATTTTTTTTATTAAAACAAGTCCCCAGTCGGCGACTGACTTAAATGTTTTTCTTAAAAAGCGGCATGATAACCAACAGAATTATCGTCGACAGCGTTGCCGCGATGAGAAACAGCCAAAACAGCATCCGATCGGCGACATAAGCGAGCATTCGCCAATCATTGATGGCCTCCTGAATCATTTCCTCCTCCTCCTGCTTTTCAATCAGGTTGCTGAGATGACGCATGATGAGGCGATACTGCTCCTGCTGCCCCAGATCCAGGCAACTAGAGTCTCGCGAAGCATGGGAACGCGCGGGAAAATCCCCCCTATTCGGAGTGGTGACCAACTTGCTTTGCAGGACGACTCCCGCCCGGTTTGTCAGGCTGCGTGAGCCGCCATTGCAGGGTGTCGATTGCATTGAAGGTTGCTGGAAAACGACTGGTCTGCTGCCGACGACGACTGGATTATTCATTCCGGTCGCGAGGTGCGTCATTGGATAGCTCTCCGATTGGTCTGGCTGCTGCTGGGAGGTTGCCGACTTATATCTGAAGCGGCGCAGTCGATTGCGACTCTGATACCGACTTACCGTGTCCATGCAGAGAATTCTAGCAATGGTATCAAAGAAAATGGATTTGACAATCCTGGGGACTCGCTGGTGGTTTGAACCGATGTGATGCAGGTGGAGCACAACTACCGTGAGAACAATGGATAAGGAGGTTGTTGCCATAGTTACTGTCAAATAGATTCCTGAAAATACAAATAAAAGATATGCTATAGACATTAAATGTATAGTATATAACAAGAGGGAAGAAATAATGTTCAAACTTTTGGCAATAAAATATTTTTTATAAATTTTTGTAATGTTACTTTTTATTTAATCCGAATTAGGCTATAACACACTTTTTTTATACAAGTTTTGAGACATATTCCTATTGTGATTATTGTATGCTGTTTAATTGAATAAATACTTTACGATTGACCATTACGACGTTTAAAATTGGGCTGAAACAAAGATTATCATAAAAACAATAACATATTTTTTTTATGACTCATGTAAAAAAAGTTTTGCAGTATTGAATTTGAGGCATGATAAAATATGTTTAGGTTCATCAAACATTATCAAAACGTCATAAAGTAAAAAATAACCTCCCATAGTTTTAATCTACAGTTAATTACTTTAATTATAGAATATCAATTTCATATTTTAAGTCAAGATATTTGTAAAAAAAATTATCAAATTAAATGGATAATAATAGTTAAATTTATTTAATTGTGAAACACGTCAAATCATAAAGATGCACGAAACTGTATCATTTCACTCAAAGCAACGCTTTCTAAGAAATAAGGAAAATTAAAAATCTCACGAGGTACAGTCTCTATAGTTTGCATTAAGTCTTCTTTTTTACAGAAGCTAATTAAAATTGTTTTGTGAGAAACACGACGACAATATGTATTTCTCATGTTTTACATGTATATAATTAAATGCAAATGTATGGTATTAATTTAGTGTTTCCAGTTGATATTAATGGCGAAAGAAAAAACCAATAACGTAAATGATGCAGATTTAATTAAGTTACTTTGTTATATATTGTAATACTTAATTTTAAATATTATAATACTGAAAATTTACTAAATATAAGTTGCTCAATGACTTAAGTGTCTAAGTGTGTTTTGTAATTTGTATAAAGTACTGTTTAAATAATGTGACCTTTGCTTTTTAATGATATTCGATTTTAGTATTTGTAACATATAAATGTTTGAATTGAGCCATTTTTATCAAGTTTAATTTAATTATCTCAACAAAAAAGACAGAATGAAAACTTTAAAAATATTACTAGCAAGGTCATAATACATATTTATATTTTATGTATTTCACATAACACTTATTGGCACGACTTTACATACACAAAAATATGTTCGAAAGATCTTTCGTAAATCAAAATTTATTTAATTGTTAAAAACTTGAAAGAATATATCCCTAAATAATTGTGTGTGGCCGAAAAAAAATAACAATATTTAATGATGACAGGAAGTTCACGACAACTTAACTGGGGGAGGTAATAGAAATGCATTGAATGATTATTGAATTATTGTATCTTCTCATCTTTTTGTATATTTACCAACAACAGAGGTAACCCAGTCTTGAGGCATGCAGCTATGATTGCATTTACTCAAATATCCTACCAAAACCTGGATATTAATAAAGCGGAGAACGTGAACACTTTTTTAAGATTTTGTGCGTTCTCGGTTCGGCTCTCTCTCTCTCTCTTTCTCTCTCTCCATCAATATATTTGTCACTTTTTTTGCTTCGCTAAATCCCTTTGGATTAAAGAAGACGAATGTTCAGCCATGAAATATGGGAGAGTTGTGCAATGAAGGGGGACATTGCACTGGGAGCATATAAGCGGATCTTAAATAATGTGTATTGGGTTTTGATAATTCCGATAAATAAGGGAGAAATCTGTTTGTAATTTATTGATTATTTTGTTATAGTTTTTGTGTATATATATATGTATATATACACTTTTATTTCGATAAGGAAATTGCTGCTTTATTTGCTTTATAGTACAACTTAACTTTCTTCATGAGAGGGCTCACTACTTTCATGAGAGGGCTCTATACGATCTCAATCTCACTACAACCTGTTGACTTATAGCGTTGTTTATGAAATATTAAAAATTCCTACACAAGCAGTCTCATGTTTTCCATTATCATTTCACGTATTTGGGTTTGCACTTGTTGTCGGTTATAATTTTTTAGTATTGCTCTATAGGTGTTGTTTCTACTTTTCTGTATAGCGTAACTTAAGTATCGCCGCAAAAATTGCTTTAGATAAATCTAAATTAATCGCTCCCAAGAATCCTCTTCATAGAACTTTTAATGTATTTTACTTTTTTGAATTTATTGTCAACAGCATTAACAGTTTTTTTAATGTTATATAAATTTTACTTGTCATTTTAAAAATCAAATATTTACATATTTACTTGTTGGTTAGAATTGGTTATTCAGCATGTAAGGATATAGGCCATGTTATACCTTTAATTACCGCACCCCGTTTATATTAACCAAGCCTACAATAAAACCCCCGCTATTTTCTGAATTATATAACGTTATTAATGTATACGAATATATTAAAACCCAAATGGTGCAAACATATTTTACAAAGCATAAATTGAAAACGATGACACAGAAAAAATATGATTACATCAGAATCATAATGTTTTGTATATGTTTTTAATATATACTTTTTGCGAATATTTTAGTTATACTAGTTTTTATACTAGTTATAACTAATATTATATTTTAGTTATAATATTGCATTTTAAACAATTAAATATTACAGTAGATATAGTAATTCGTAACAATTGTTGTGTTTATTTCAGAATTCTAAAAGTCGCGGTTTTTTTATTAAATATGTTTATGAAATAATTGATTATAGCAAACATTGTATTATAATTACTGTTTAAGGTGTTTTATTATTAATATCATGATCCATCGCTAAGGCTTTTGTAATTAGCAATTAAAGTTGCCAATTGTATACTCATTATTGTCGAGATGTATGAGAAATTCATGCAAGATGGCAATTATAGATTAACTTTACAAGTACTTAATTCATTCAATAAATCAAATATTTACAAAATACATAAATGTATTAATGATTATTTATATCGAAGTAATTAATGACCGATGAGAGAGTAACGAATTCACGAGCCAATGATTTAATCAATGAAACCTATAAATCAATAAACCAAGAGCAATTAATATATATTGTATATGAGAACAATTGCTGACCAATGAGAGGCACGAATTCACTGGTCGCTGGCATGTTCTCGGCTATGAGGAGCATGAAGACACTGAAGGCGAGCAGCACCGTGATGCCCAGGGTTATCTTCTCTCCGCTATCAGGCGGCAGACAGAAGCCCAGGAGACTGAGCACCGTGAGCCACAGGCAGGGGAAGATGATGTTGAAGAGGTAGTAGAGGGTGCGTCGGCGCATCACAATTGTGAAGGTGATGTCGGGGAAGATCTCGGGACAACAGGGGTACGTCACCTGTACGGATGGAGGGAAGAGGGGAGAGGGGGGCTATGAGGATTGGTAGTATACCGTGTATGGCAAATGTAATTTACTCCCCCCTTATTCTTTTACTTCTTCATTAGATGACACGTATCTAGCAGCGTAATTGGTTTTAATAAGATTTTAGCTGAATCATAAATTCTATAAAAAAGTTTTGTCGTTTTAAAGGTTTCCGACAGGATTGGTAAAGCACAAAAACATTAATTCTCATAAAAATTTTCCGGGGATTTTCACAAAATATTTAAAACAAACTTATTTGAAGTACAAAATTATACATGAATCAAGTAATAACTGTAATGAAATATATTTTACCGTTATGATTTACCATTATATTTACAGTATATATGATTGAGCGTTAAATGTAGGCCTAATACATAAAAAAACACATACTTTCATTTTCGGATGTTAAACACCTAGAAATATCCAAATTATTGCCCTATATATACATGTCTTCCCAAATTAGCTTAAAAACTTCATTGAGACATGATTTCAGAGGAATTACCTTTTCTTTCAGAAAGACCATAGTATCATGTTTAGTGATTATTCACACATATATACACATCTATATAATGAACTACATGATGAGTCATCAGCTACAATAACTATTGATTATTATACAATGTAACTGTCTTAATAATGAACTAATGGATTCTAACATTTAAAGATTTTTTTATTTATTATTAGGAAGTGTAATCATTTGTGAACAATTAGTAATTTTTTAAATATTTATATTATATGTATTAATTATACGTAATAATTTTTGACAAGTTCCATTGTCCGTGAAAAACATACAAATCAAAAGATTCAAATTATAATTAAATGTAAGATATTTAAACATATAATATATTCGTGCATATACACATATGAATAATAAATAAAAAAGAATTACAGAAATATAGTAGTAAATATAATTAGCAGTACAAAAATATCAACCTAATTGATTTTAAAAATGATTGATATTAAAGTGGTGATTATTATTAATAACTTCCTAAATTAAAGCTATAAACAAGATGAACTCTGATAAATGTACTTTACAAGACAAGGCAGAAACAAAACTAATGCGCTAATGTTGGAAACCTCTAGTATAGCTATCATTTCTAAATAACCCTTTATTCCAATTCACTTGATTGTAAAAAATACTTTAAAATCAGTCAGCCTTTTCATTCAATATTTTCACATTTTTCTGTGTAAACTCTTAAATAATATACTTTGAATTGAACTGTGTTCAAGGTAATACATTTGTGCAAATTATACATTTGTTTTGTAATGTTTCAGGGGAGTTGCACATACATATCGAGTAGTAAATATAATTTAACAGGACATAAGATACTTATTTTTTTACCTCATTACGTATAACCTCCACTCGCAGAAGATCCCATTCGCCGCTTTTGACATAGTTAGACCTGTCGACTTCCTCATGTCTACAATTCAAGATTGAAAAGGTATAACTTCAAAAACAGGTTGTTGAAGGGATTGAATATGGCTGGACGAAATTAATAAGTAATTGACAAGTTAATAGGTCAAGAACTCTATCATTTTAACGGTACTTTATTATTTACGTGTGCCTCGGTTTTTTTTACTAGCTTTTGTAAGAAAATATGATTTTCAAAATTTTGTATAATTTATAGTATCAAAGGTTTGACAGTGCGTATTTATTTCATAAAAACTTTTTTAAAGGTTACATATGACATGTTTATTATTTTTGGTCATAAATAAATTTTATTCTTAAGTCAAAAAAGTAATCTTTATCATACAGCATATATGTAGCGACTACACGATCAATTTCGTAATTGTTAATAACAATTCATTTTTAATGCACTTTAAGCATTGTGGTGTGTATTCTGTTTATAATATATTTACAATACATTTATTAATATACACTAAAATATATTTAGTTAATAGAGTTCAGTATTATGTGTTATCGATTTTTCTTCTGTGACTCTGTCTTGGTTGACTACTTCGGCAACCTATAAAAGATAGCTAAAGTATATTCTTCTTTTATATAACGTACAATATGTTTTTAGTATTACGAAAATTATAAGAAAATTTACGTGAGAGACATTTATAGGAATGTCCATTTATGCCCAGTTATGCCCAGTTGTGCCTAGTTATGCCCAGTCATGCCCCATTTATGCCCAGATATGCCCAGTTATGCCCAGTTATGCCCAGTTATGCCCATGTATGCCCAGTCATGCCCAGTTATACACAGTTATGCCCAGTTTTGCCCAGGTGTACCCAGTTATGCCCATTTAGAAGTAAAAAATTATTACTGCTGTTGTAGAGATTTTCATTGACATCGAAACGGACAAATTTAGAAAGTGCGGTGGCTTCATTGAATAATAAGTCGAGACTTAAATTATGTATTGGTGTTGGACAATGTATTGTTTAGCATGCACCCAATAATATGGGAGATAGTTGTTCGGGTGTACTTTCATTATATCATGCTGAGGTCTAAAAACTAAACCTTTTGTTTGAAAATTACGAAATAATCAAAGCTTAACAAAATTTTAAAAAATCTTTTGATTATTAAAAGATAGACGGCCTTATTTTTTTAGTCCCAATAATATGTCAAGTCATTTTAATCATTTAATAGTCATTTAAAGTCATTTTAGTCGTAAATAACAAACGAAAAATTTTAGTCATTAAATTGTTTTCATTTTGATATTTCACTTTCATTACTCATTTTTTTAAAATCAATAAAGGGATCAGATGATATGATATGAAATGATTGAATTAATTTCTTCAGATCCGCCTCTGTATCTCTAAACACCATAAAGCCATATATTTATCTCTATACCAATATATACATATATACAATATATTAATTTTGTTACTCATAGTCGCCAAGAAAACAAAATAAATAGCAAAATAGAACATTGCTTTAAATAATTTTAAATTGACTAAAATTAAACAAATAAAACTAATTTTCCAAGTTGTTAAAAATACCCAAACTATATTTAGACATATAACAATTAAAGAATTTAAACATGCTATTTGGAGAGAAAAAAGTACATTACATATGTAGGGACTGTTTGCATTTAATCAATTAGGATATGCAATCAATTATGCTATTTACAATATGTTTACCATGAAGTGGTGTCTTTTTAATTACTTCATTAGCGCAAGTAAACACGGGCATTAAAGGTCACAGTTGTTGATTGATAGCTTCAATAACAGGAATAATAATTGGCACTCCTGTGCAAATATTTGTGGATACTGGTCCCGTGCAGCTACGGATTAATGAACTTTATCAAATTGGTTGAAACAACATTAAAAAATGAACCAATCTTGATCCTTATATATCGTAGTACAAGCAATGAACAGTTTGTACAGAAGCATGTTGTATTGTATAAATAAATCGACAAATAATTATACATAGATCAATGAATTCGGATCAATTAATGAATCAATATTAATTTTATAAGTTAAACTATTTAATTAAAAGAAATCTGTTATTGCACTATAGCCTTTAAATGTTCACTGAGGTAGCTATTATGTGGTTTGAAAAAAGGACACACAACTTAGTTAAATATAAGATATTATTTACACAACATGAATAAACCCATATTTCTGGGGGGAAAAAATGAATTGGACAGGTCAATTGAAATTAATTAAAAACGTAAACATTACCACGTTGAATTTAATAAAGATGAAAGTGTCTTTGTTAAACATTGTTATTTCTGATTGCTATTTGTTGTTAGTATTATCTTTTGGTTTTTAAATTGATCACATACTTTAAAGTTTCTTTATTAGACTGAATGTATTTAAGTTACAAAATAGGAATTTAGATTATACTAGCATTATATTTAATTAATAATAAGATATTTTCAAAAATTCAACTTATGTTATTTATCTAAGTTGTTTTCAATGTTATTGTTTTTAAAAAAATTCTATAGAAATGGCAGTTTTTTCCAAAAAAATAAGAATATAAAAAAAGGCCTGCTAGGAACAAAATAATAACTTTATTCTGATTACGAACTTTAATAGTCACTCTTATTTGTGCACTGAAAAAGATAGATCCTATCAAAATATTGCCAATAAGAAAGGCATCCTAATTTTTCACATTGATAAACAGCTGAATTAACCTAGTCTATGAGTTTCAATAATCCTATAGATGCGATTTTCAGAAATACTCGTTTTGTTAGAACGCCATTAAAAAAGTTAACATTTTAAAACAAATATAATTATAAAAGTGATTTCAATCGGAGATCCTGCAATCAAGCAAGCTAATGTTTTGCTAAAACTATAAATATTATCAAACTTCCCGGGAAAAAGTCACTCCTTAGTAACGGAAGTTTATTGTCAACCCTGAACTCTATGAAATTGGCCCGACTCATAGCAGAAACGTTATTATATACTAAACAGATATCGTCATTCCATATTATGCTAAATCATATTTATTAAATTAATTAAAAAATTACAATATGAGTTTTTCTTTAACTTAGAAATAAAATATCTCTATACAACAACAAAAAATCTATTATTAAAACTTTTTACAAACATTCTGATGTGGCCAAAAATACAGAGTGTAAAATGACATATATGAAACCTTTTATAATGTACAAATTTTGAGAACTATATATTTTGTCAAATCTGGTAAAAAATGGTCTGTTTTCAAAATGGCGGCACGCTTGTATAAAAATGACTACTAAAATAACAGTTTAAGAATAATTTGTTGTCCTATAGTCTTGTGATTGACGGCACGCGTTCTTATCCTTAACGCTGAATATATATTGTACAGGGTAACATCATGGACAAGAACTGTCAATCATCTGTTACGTAGATTACATATTACGTTATGGAGGATAATTGTTAGGCGGGCCGTTGTTCGCACATCATTGATCTACCATTGGCTACCTACCTCTTAGTGATGTTGACCTGGTCTCCGTCGTAGGTCCAGGAGCCGAACTTCATCCGACACGACTGGTCATCGAAAGGGAAGTAGGTGATGTCGATCTTGCAGGTGGAGCGCAGCTTGGCCGGCGGTGGCCAGAACACGCGGCCATTGAAGGTGACCATCGCCTTGCTCTGCATGTAGCCGGTCGTGAAGTCGTCCGCACTGTAGACTCAAGAGATGGAGAAGTCAATGATGGAGAAGTCGAGGGAGAAGTCAAGACTAACACTAACGGATACCATGTTCATTTTAGGTGAAATAACGATGTATAGAAATTCGTTAAATGAATCGTATAAAAATTTCCATTACGAAAAATTGCATATAAAATGGAAAAAAAATTAAATTTTAAAATCTATTTATTATTATCTATCTAAATATATATTTTTAAATATATTTATATATATTTTATAAAAATCAATATAAACTTAAATGCATCTCTTCTAAATCCTGTTTTAATTCCTAAATACTTCTTTGATTAATTTTTTTAAACTTATTTCATATTATTGGAAAAATTATCACAGCTAAACAACATATGCTATAATCATCAAATACTATTATTATTTTTTATTTATAAAAAGTAACAATTAATGCAGAATTATTGTACAGGGCAGATTTGATGAAATTATTCATATATATTTTAAATAGATCATTCACATATTCTAACCTTGATAATATGTGAAAACAACACATAATAAGTAGTTCATCTTCGGCGAATATTTTAATTTTCAATGGTATACATTGAATACACTTTATACATCATTAAAAGTGTTAAAAGAAGAAATAAAATTAAACAAACAAATTAAATTGTGATCTATTCTCTTTTTAAAATGATGCAAGAAATATAACATAAAAAATAAAACAAATTAAACAAATAAAAAATAAAACAAATAAAACAGAATCACCGCAATTGTGAATTATGTGAATTTTAAATGTAAGATAACTAAATATATAACTAAAATAATTGATGTGAAATATATTTTGTTAGATAGAATATATTTTAATATTTAATCCTAATGATCTTAATGCCATATCCATTATTAACAGTATTATGGTCCAGTGAGGGAAATGTACAAATTTTAATAAGCTAAAATTATACTAATGTTAAAAATATTGTTGACATCATCATTTGTCCCAAGTTGTTAATTCTAGCGTGTTTTGAATAAAACAATTGTGCCGATACCTGAAAATGAAATTAGTCGATTACAAGTTTGTTCTTATTTGAATAGATTATACGTGACATTTGTACTGTTTATTTATTATTGTGACATTTACCATTATTTATTATTGTAAAAACACGTTTTGAATTTTAAAATATAAGACTTTTGTCAGTATTTTGAGTATATACACTCAAATAATTAAGTATTATTTATTATAACATAACGTTTGAGATATGAACCTAACAAATTAAAATTGCAAAATGTTCAGTAAAAATATCAAATTATTGTCGAGATTATAACATTTAAATATAGAGTGAATTACTATTTTTGAGAAACCTATGACGTCATAAAACTCGGTAAAAACTAAAAAATTAAGTAAAATTACACAACAATCTTTCTAAGTATCGAAAGTAATTAGTAATTAAAAGTATCAAGTAAAAAAAATTAAAAAACCATAAACATGATTCAAAATTGGAAAAAAATTTTTTTCTTAATAGCGGTTAACTTATGATGTTCCTGCTATTAACCAACGGGACCAAATAAAACAAATAATATTGATAAAAGACGTGTTGCCGTTCTACTGTTAATATCGCAATTGAAGTTTTAAAGATTTTTTTAATTAATTTTATTAGATTTGTTAGGTTATCTAACCTAATCAAATTAATTGATATAATTGTTATTTCATCTGAAACAGAGATCTTAATTCTTTTTTATTGAATTTAATTCTGACTACACAACAGTGAAAAAACGTTAATGGTTTTGGGTACATCTTCCCAAAATTATTGTGAAATTTTATTTTGTGTATATATACAAACTGAAATTTGTATAACATTGCATTATTTCACATAACCATACTATTAATGCGAAATATTCTATCATGTCAAATATTTTAAAAATCAGAATTTTCTTACTTTAAAATATTTGAATAGGTTTTTTTAAGTATCAAAATAAAGACCATTAATTACCATTAAATGTTAATATATTTGGCTACAATTCATTGTAGCATGCGATTGTAAATTTGTAAAATGATATTTATTATTTTATTTAAAAAAATATTAAAAACAAAATTACATTAAAAATTTTTTAAAATATTTTTTGATTTAATTTTAATTTATTAATTATTTTTAATGTTCTACATTTTTTTCTATATGTTTCATTAAATTTCATAAATTCATTAAAACTTATTGTAAAATTAAAGAGTACGTTGCTTGTCGTACGCCATCACTGAAACGGTATTTATACATATAAACACAGTTTATGCAGCAGATAATAATCAATAGAGAAATCGGAATTTAAGGAAGTACAATAATTGGGTGCATAGCAAGTTGAGTAGTAAGGAAGGAGAGTCTCTAGATCATGTCAGTATTTGTGGACCTCCTCCGTTTACATCGAAGTAGTAAACATTTGGCTATTGACTTAGATATTTGACGTTAATGTAGATATTTGGTGTTCATATATACAAAATTTAACATTGGCAACGGACTGATCTATTTGTGTGATAGTTGTAAATGGTTGCTAAGGACGCATTTTGATTCCACTTTGTTGTTTTGTAGCAACAGAATGATCTAGTTTATTTTGACTCTGAATAAATTTTTAAGGATGTTGTCAATTGTTGACATGAACTCGTTTTAATTAGACGTTGTTGGTTAGTAACCTTGTTGATTTAGAAAATGCTGTTGTATTTGTATACATAGGAACCGAGGTTGATATGATATTTTAGGTATATTCAACTGTTTATTGTATTTTTTATTCGACTATTGTTAAAAATGATGCTATCGGTTGTAGTATAACATAGGATTACCATTTTTGATTCAAATTGATTCAAATTTTGTTTTGATTAATATGAATTATTATATAATCATTATAGAATTTCAAAAAATAAATTGAAAAACTAATTCTATTGTAATTTCAAAAAAACTGATTTGATTTTAAAAGAAATCACAGATACACCGGACATAACTTAAATCGATATTATATATTTTGTGATATCGATAGAGTGCCTATTTTAGTCATACCACTAAAGCTAATAAATTGATTCAGATAAATTAATTGGGTTATACTCAAAATATTTACAGCCTCCTAAACTATAGACGTTAGCCGAAAGACCAAATATATTATAAGTTTACAACTTATAAATATATATTAATTTCTTAATAATTTGAAAAATTACCTATAATGAAATTGATACAATCTAACAAATTTAAATAAAAATTAAATTATAATATTTAAAAAAATTATGCACATTTTAATGAAAAATAATTAATTTGAGGCTAATACATTACACATATAATTTATAAATATTAAGAATTGTATAAATTATCAGAACAGTTACGATTAAGTTATTAATTATGAATACATTTTCTATATCCGAACATCAAAATGTTTTAACAATAATGTTGTGTTTCGTCATTATATTGTTTTTCTTTTAAAAAGTTCGAAAAGGGAAAACCAATGGTCGAAGGTTAAGTTATACCAACCAAATTAAGTCACTGAAAACTGATATATAGTAAAATAATACTGTTTATAAAATACAATCAATAAACTTAAATTGGATCAATAAATGCCCAAATAAGGTATAATGTTGTTGACAATTTATAAAGAGTACACTTCAAACAAAAACAGTTGTTGATTCAGGTGTCATTGGTATAATATCATTTTGTAAATCTCTCTGACATGCGAGAACGCTAGCTATTTTTTATTTTGCTGACACAGTTTCGATTACCTTATTTATAAACGGGATAGAGAGAAAATGAAAATAAATACATGCCAATTTTTTTTTAAAAGAAGAAATACACGGAAAAAATTAATTGCATCTAGAGAGACAGAATATATTTAGTATACGGAGTCGGACTAGAACTGTATAAGTGTTCTGAGTTGTATATATATAGTATATATGAAAACAAACTATAAAATTAGGTTATTCCTATTGTATCCCTTAATATATGCTTATAAATAAATATGTCCACCAAAGCCTAAAGTAAACTAAATTAGATTTCTACGCAGGGAACTATGATTGAGTACTAATATTCTGATATCCCTGATACGGCTCCCTAACACGTAATTAATGTCGATCAATGGAATGCAAGGATTCGTGTTGCAGCATTATGAATAATAAAATTAAATATTACCGATCATAATTATTCCATTTTTTGGTATATGGTATACTACACAGGGATGTCTACTAAAAAGGGTCGTTATATATTTTATTTAAAATCTGGTTGCACTTGGTTTAAATGTCGTGATAATTGTGTTTCCAAAATTTCTAACATTTATTTTTATTGATTAGTTTTGGTGCTAAATTATAGTAATTTTGATAGTGGACTTTACATAGTGTGATTGTTTACATCATCTTTAAGATGTTTTGGTGTTACTCCTGAGTTAATTCAATGTAACGTCTATATTTACTCTAATTGTAACAACAATAACGTTAAATACTAAAGGTCAAATTTGATTTTTAAAGAATTCTGAAACCTTTCTGGATATTTAGAGAACATCATTCGCTGTGTGAACAGCCACAAAATAAAAATGCTTTTCAACTTCTTTCATCGGGTCTCGTTTTGTGAGTGTTATTTTAAATAACATCTACAAAAACAATACTCTACCAAAATGGCTAATAGGTTGCTTTGGAATTGCATAAGAATGTGCATCACATAGTTCATAATGGAATATGCATCACATAGTTCATAATGGAATATGCATCACATAGTTCATAATGGAATATAGGCTTTTCATACTATTTTGTACATTGCATGTTTACATTTTCTATTGCTTGTTTACTTTTTCTGTACCATGTTAACTTTACATTTTGCTCGTTTATATAATAAAAGACTATTTTAAACAGAATTGTACTAATGTTTGTACTAATTTTTAGTGAGATGATGCATCGAAATTAACTTTATTCATTTGCGGAATTTATACTGTGAAACATTTATTAGTTTAATTTTAAATTTAAAAACATAAATTTCAATAGAGTTAAAACTTTATGTAATATTTTGCCTGGATTATCTAAACTAGTTTTGCTGGTTGGATTTTTGAATGCAGACTAAAGATCCTCATAAAGTTGTCTAAAGGCATTTATAATTTTAATTGTTCTTCGTTTATAACATGTTCATAATAAGTAGAGTCAACCTGTAATGCGTTTTTTATCGTATTTCTATGATATGGCACGCGTGATTAGCAGTGATGTTATTTTCTATAAGTCAATACAAATATTGGTATAAATTGATAGGAAATCTATACTATTCCTAGACATCTCTAGGAAGATAAATCATTGCTGAGATTGTTAGTTAAGCATTGAATATTTTCTTTTCTATCTTCAAAGAGTTTATATATATATATATATATATATATAAATATCCTAACCAATTTCTAACCACATATGGCATAACAAATGATTAATTATATATATATATATATTTATAAAAATCGAAAGGGCCCCTTAATAAAAATCGAATGCGACCGAAAATGTCGAATGCG
>JAUZND010023295.1:0-20569 GCA_034780555.1 Coelogynopora nodosa | reverse complement strand
ATAGTCACATGTCATAGTCACATGTCATAGTCACATGTCATAGTCACATGTCATAGTCACATGTCATAGTCACATGTCATAGTCACATGTAATAGTCACATGTCATAGTTATCCAAAATACACTGAAAACACTTATTGCAACGTTTTCCCATTTACTTTTTTTTCTCGATTAGAATAAATATTTATATAAATCAGAATAATTTTACTTAAATGATTTCTTTATTATTTCAGTACACTTTTATCTATATAAATCAGATTAATTCGATTTATTAAATTAATAATTTTTTAATATCCTTCTATATCAATATCAAATTAATTGGATTAAGAAAAGTATACATATATATTTAATAATAAGCAATCATACTGGTTATATTTTACGCTAATCGGAATTTTACCGAATTTTCCCATAGAATTACTGCTCTATACGAATCTCTTAAAAATCATAAAATGGTAATTTAACATCTGAGAATTCTTGCATGGAATCTTTTATTTGTTCAAATTATATATAATTACAAATAATGATATAATCATAGGCCTATAATTATAAAATATAAAATTATTTTATTTTATAACGGTGTCCAGGGGCACACCCAGGAATTTTTTTGAGGGGGGTACAATTTATTAGGGGCCCGTTTTTCTTTTGAGGGGTCCCAAGAATAAAAGTATACAATTTTTAAATTTTTGCTAATTGAATAAATAATTCTTATGTTTCAAATTGATCTAGTATTTAGTGGGGGCCCTTCTATTGATCTAGTATGTGGGGGTCCTTTAGTGGGGTGTGTTTAGTACTAAAACTAAAAGACCCACTTTAAAAAAACACACCTTCAGAAGCTAGGGGCCCTCCCATAACGTAGAGGGCCCTCTGAAAATTTCAGGGGGGAGTATGTACCCCCTGTACCCCCCTCTGAGTGCGCCACTGGTGTCTAACTCATATATTATAAATTTTAAAATGTGTTTATCCACACACTATTAATAATAATATTTAGTTATTGCATACTATTTAAACTTCAGCTTTTCCACCGTAATTATACAACATTTTAAATAATTGTGTGTCTTATCTTCTGAAAATAAAATTGTCGCTTTAAACATATAGACTCTTTATGTGTTTAACGATATAGAGAACTATAAAATTTTATGTTAAAAACCTTTTATACAGTATATATATATAATAAATCCACAAATAGGGACCACACCAAATAACTTTATACATCTGGAAGTTTAAAGAATATACGTTAAAACCGATAAAAAAGTAAACTGGTAGGCAAAAATTATATCAGCACAGAGATAAACGATTTGTCAAATTATTTTTTTATTATCTTTGGACAATGCCTATAATATTGAAAATGTTATTGAATATTGACACTGACAAATAAAAATGGGCACATGTAATGAATTTTGGGTATTTGTTATAGCCTAGACACTTTCTTAAAAGTGGAACAGCAACTGGGAGATTTATTTACATACGCGACAATGTACGACCACATCGCACTCACAGAAGAATACCTAGATCAACGAGTTTTGACCAAAGTTTGTCAGCCACTCACATTACAGAAGAATACCTCGATCAACAAGTTGGTACCAAAGTTTCTCAGCCAATCACATTACAGAAGAATACCTCGATCAACGAGTTGTGACCAAAGTTTGTCAACCACTCACATTTCAGAAGAATACCTCGATCAAAAAGCTGGTACCAAAGTTTGTCTGCTAATCACATTCCAGAAAAATACCTCGATCAACAAGTTGTTACCAAAGTTTGTCAGCCACTCACATTACAAAAGAATACCTCGACCAACAAGCTGGTACAAAAATTTGTCTGCTAATCACATTACAGAAGAATACCTCGATCAACAAATTGGTACCAACGTTTCTCAGCCAATCACATTACAGAAGAATACCTCAATCAACAAGTTGTGACCAAAGTTTGTCAGTCGCACTCACATTACAGAAGAATACCTCGATCAACGAGTTGTTACCAAAGTTTATCAACCACTCACATTCGAGAAGAATACCTCGATCAACAGGTTTTGACCAAAGTTAGTCAGCCAATCACATTACCGAAGAATACCTCGATCAACAAGTTGTGACCAAAGTTTGTTAGCCAATCACATTACAAAGAATACCTCAATCAACAAGTTGTGACCAAAGTTTGTTAGCCAATCACATTACAAAGAATACCTCGATCAACAAGTTGTGACCAAAGTTTGTTAGCCAATCACATTACAAAGAATACCTCGATCAACGAGTTGTGACCAAAGAATACCTCGACCAGAAAGTTGTTTAACAGTTATTAACGTTTGATGAAATCATTTTTCTCAGGTGGGGGGGGGGGGAACCTAACAAGGATAGAGACATAGCGACATATTTATAAATAATATGTAATCAGTCTAAAGTAGATTGTCTATTAGTTGATGCTAAAATTTAAAGTTGTATTAATTTTTTAGCTTAAAAATAGGTTTTTAATTTAACAGTAGAAAATAAAACTTTTCTGTGAGTAGGTATTTAACAGCATCATAAATATTATAATACACCATAAATTAAAAGACCATTATATAATTTTTTTAATTTTGCCTAATTTACATATATTATTATTGCAGTGACTAAATTATAATCAGTCTAGATATGCACACATAAAGTATAAATTTGAATTGTATGTATATATCTAGATATAACTTGTTTTGAATATTTAATAGGATTATTACACTAAATAATTAGAACTAATCAATATTTGTAATGTGTGTGTATATATAGTAAACTATGCATAAATAGCCTATGCATCCACACATATTTTGTACATGTTATATTATAATATAAAAGCCCGAAGCCAAAAACAGTTAAGGGGGTGTTTGTGAAATTACAAAAAATTGGCCCTTATTATTTGGTAATAAAATGATTTCTTCTGTGATAAGCATCTTCACTTTTTTTGTTTGTTGTTTTATTACGTTTTTTGGATTATATTTAAATAATAATTATTGTTAGGAGGAGGCGTCCCCTAAATATACCGAAGGACTGGTCGATTTAAGAATGAAGACGTCTCTTTTGTTTTGATAATATCTAACTATATTATATATAACACTTTGTGATAAAATGATCAATTTTATTTTTACATATTTTATGCGAACGGTTCTGTCATACCTATATAACGACAACACCCTCTCATTGCTGACAATTGTACTCAATAAATATTTTTATATTCAATTATATCCGGTTACTTGAGAGACTAGTTCTAATAATTATCTTACATTCAGTTCACTAGCTTGTCGACATAAACGAACCCCTGTACATTTCGTTTAAGGTTATTTTACATTGTATCCATAATACACGTAAATTTAAGAATTTAGGAATGTATAGATCATTTTGTCGAATATTAAAAGATCCTTTTGAGACTACCATAAGTTTTGTCGCTTCTAATACAACATGAAAAATTGTACAATTTTAAGAATGTTTTTAAGATTTAAAAAAACAAGGTTAATAGTATATATATTTATAAAAAAATGAAGACTTCTAAAAGTAAACTCCAAATTTCTCAATCTTATTTAAATGTTTATAAAATGTTATATTTATATTAACTTATTTATATTAATTTAGATTTTATGTATTTAATGTACTGAACGTTAACACGGTATACTATCTGAGATTATTGCAAAATTTAAAATAAAAATGATCAAAGAAGTATATAAAATATTCGGTGTGTTTTTATTTGATATAATTTACAAAAATTTGAAATAATAAATTACTATCCATATTACTATTAATCGTTCGCTTCATTAGAAGTAAATATTTTTGATAAATAATTCACTGTTCATTTAGTTTGGAAATATGTAATCTATATGCATATTAAAAAATATAAAGATTAATATTATTGATTGGTAAAACTCTTTTTTTTGGATAAAAAATGAGGCTGTGATGAAAAACATAAGTTTGTTATAAACATTTTTGCTGAAAATAAATGACATTTTCTGGATAAAAAATCACTAGATATTTAATTTATATTGTACGTTATCTATATAAGTCACAGACAGATACACATATCATAAAAAGAATATTCATTGATCTCTGAAAAACGATTATTAAAGCATAAATTCAAAATGGTGACCATGGAAATACAAATTCTTGGATTGAGTTAGTTTTGAGAAATTGTTCAAAATTGATTTTGTAGTTAATTACTTATAGCTTATACAAATAAGGGGTCCTACTATTTTTTCTGATATGCAATATATAATATTAATGGTATTAAATATTACTGTAGACACGTTGAATATATAATCTTATATAAATTGTTAACAATTGATGTTAATTATACTACAGCTTTGAAAAATTACATTATATTTTTATTTTTATTAAATTTGTCGATTTCTATTTTTATAATATTTTTAACTAAACAAATAATCTCATATACATATCTGACTATTTAAACTCTCACTATATTAATTATTATTAGTATTATTTTTAATGTGACAATTTGAAAAATTAATGAAAAAACTTATTTTATAAAGAAAACAAAGCTATGGTTATGTTTAATTTAGTTTCTTGGTATTTTATTTGAATGATTTTTAATATTTTCTAATATGTATATTTTATTTAATCAATTGGTAGCTTAAATAATAGTACAAAAAAAGACTAATTTACAGGTGTGTACTCATATAAAAGCATTTGATAGTCTTGAGCCAACATTATTTTAAACCTTGTCTTAGCCAGAACATATACGAACTATCGCCAGAACTTCAAGTTGGACAACAAAAGGCTTGAAATCAAAACGACAAAAGAAGGATAACTGTATATAGAAACATTTTTAATCTGCAGGACCTTCCATATATTACAAAAAACAATGCTATTTTAGGTAGATTTACAAAATCTAAACTGCTATATACTGAGACACGAATAACTTATTCAAAAATTGAAAAATAAAATAAAATTTTAATTCTGAAATAAAAATATTAAACATAAGAATTTTAAGACAACAAGTTTGCCTTGCTAAAACTAGCAGTTCATATATGAGGTGGCTTTTTAAAGATACGTTTATCGGTTTTTAACACATCTAGGCAAAAAAGCTCGAAACAAAGCGAATAAGTTCATGTAAAGAAGAAGTAACAAGTTATCTAAGTCTTTGAAAAAGTCCGGTTCTGGAAAATTGATAATTATAGTCATTGCATTGCAAGTTCCAAAAAATTATGAAAACGTGAAACAACTCTGATTGAACACAAAAATGGGTGTCTTTCAAATGGCTCATGGCTCATTTGAGATTTTATTATATTTTGCTTGACCTCAGGGCTCATGGAAGTTACCCCCACATGCAGTCGGTGTAACAACAGAAAAGATAATTCTCACAAAAGGGGGAATTACGCACAGTTCAATCATTAAAAGATTCATTTTGGCAGATTATTGATACAGATAGAAAAAGAACTAAAGCCAAACATTTTGAAAATGTCGTCTATCCAGCAATAATTGACAGTGGTATCTAATCAGGTATTCTCATTCTGGAATGTGTGCTTTCTCCAGAATTACATCTTTGCTTGCTGGACCAGTTAGAACCTTGTTCAACGCCCTCCGACAGTCATTCCTCTGGCTGAAGTCACAGAACGTCGAGAGATAAGCCATGCATGGTGGTTCCCCCACAGGTAATAGCAGTCATATACTCTTGATGAAGATAGTTCATCCGGAAGAAATTTTGCCGATTCAGGTGATACCATATGCTGTTGCTTGCCAAACCTTCTCCAAAGTAATTTATTGGATCAATAGATTTGATCCACACTTCAAGGAGTACATAGAAGATTTATTGCAATGTTATTTTGACCTTGCGGTTATAATTATAATGAAAATACATGTTATCTTTTTCCTATACAATATAGATTTGAAACATAATAAGTTATTCGTACTTTTCAGCAACAACAAACTCTTCCCACAATAAACTATGAACTATTATATGTCTTCAATATCTAATTAATTTTATTTTACTTTAATTATTATTTCACTTTTATACAAAAGATGTAATATAATTATCTTCCGACACATACACTGTAGATGCTTAAGAAATATATTGAACTATATTTTTAAATGATATAAAAACAATATACAAATAAAATTATTTATAGCTACTTAATATTATTACTAATATGATAATGTTGTGATGGGTTTCAACTTTTTTACACTATTATTTGTATATAATGTCCACATTCCAGATTATTTCAACACCATGGTTGCAGTCCTCTAACATATACATATATGATTGATAAAATATATAATTATATAATAAAGTATAATTGTATCTATAGTTTATATATGTCGACTTTATACTATCGCAACAATAAATAAATGTGTTATATATTTTATTTGTAAATATAATCCGTTTTTATAGTATATTGATATATTCATAGACAATAGATATATCAATAATATATCAATCCTATTTTACACGTGCATATTATACAGTGTATCTCATATAGTTACGGTGGTTTATATATATATATATATATAGACTATGGATATGTATATATATATATATATATATATATTTAGGATATATTTATTTATTTGATGATGTAATAGTCTGCACGATTTTTATAAGTTGCTTTAATTTCTAAAATAAAAAATATTTATTTATAAAATATGTTACTATATACGTTATCATATATTATACGTTATAGATAATTCACTACGCAAGATATAAACACATAATTAAAAATTTGAGCAGATTCATTAAAATCTTATAAAAAATTGAAAATGAAATGCCTTATATATTTTGGGGATGGACGGAAATATCTACTTCATGAAATTTGTATTAAATACAATTTTAGTTATTTTTTTTAAATACCAATAGTATTAATATATAAGCAAGTGTATTTTCACATGTAGGCCTAACTGCATAATAATTATTTACCCTATAGTAATATATCTTTAATTCTAATTTTTTATGTATACTATATTAATATTAAGTTAAACAATAAATAAAATCTAAAAATGGAGTAAATAATAATTATGAAATGTTTAGTAAAATTAATATGCAAATACTTATAATTTCATCACAGCGTGAATGAGAGAATTAAAGTATTAATAAATAAATTGTTGATAAGTAGCCTAATGTAAGTTATAGAAAATATTTCTTCGTATACAAGTATATGTTGCATCTTTTCATCAAAAAATATTATTTATTACGAATAAGAAATTTTCGGAACAGTTATGTTGCCTGCTTACATAGTTAATTATTTAGACTTCCGACTATGTCATATTGGACTAAACCTTTTTATACTTTCTCTAACATGTCGCTCTTTTCCCATAAGACCCTTTCCACCTTCAAGTCTTCCTGAACTCCCTCTCATTCTCTTCCGCTTTTTCCAACCCCCTACGTCCACCTTCCCACCCACCCTATCACACCGAATCTACAGCAAGTAAAGGAAAATTTATATTATATAGCAAGCATTGAGATTCGTCGACGTCGATGAGGTTGGGGCGTGTATAAGGGAAGAAATATTGACGTTGAAATTCCCCCGGAAATAAACGCTGGTCGCTTCCTGTCGCCCTAGCTCGGATCATACGGGATTCCGATAAGCAATTACTTTAATAGAAGGAAGACTTTTTCACTGCGCGGATACCCACTGCTTCCTCGAAATCATTTGCCACGGAGGAAATAAGCAAAATTTTGCATCTTACATGTCATTGGTCACATTATGAGATGAAACTCGGGTTAATAAGCTTGACTTCCTGCTTTGGCCTACTCCTTCTCTCTCACTACCTCGCTGTGCATCGCTTTATCTTTTCTTAATATAAACGAAACGAATTCTCTACGGTTGTCATCAATTTTAGCATCGCTCGGTGCGTAATTTGTGTCTTAAAACTTAATAACATTTTGTGCGACAATATCGATAGTAAAGGATTTTGTTTTACAAATTACTAAACCTGATTTTATCGTATCTTACTGTTTTTTAGCATCACTACATCGAAGATTTTTGTGGCTTCAATAATAATCAATACGTTTTATAAAATAAATAATTTACAATGTCTTCTCCTGCAAGTGTCGAATGCATATTTTCAGCCGATGGTAAAGCATCACATGCTGTTTCAAATATTCAAATTAAAAAAGAGACCGATCATTTTTCTTTATCTAAGACAAATACGTCACCACTGGAAGTCGGTTACTTTGCTAATGACCTTCCAGTTGATGATGAGGATGAAGATTGTGACGTAAAAGAGAACGAACGTCCAAGTCGTGGTGATGTCGATGATTTCCTAATTGACATGGACTCGAATAGCGAAACCTCTGAGGTAGATGACGTCGAGGGAAAAGAGCGAAGCACCAGAGGAATATCGCTTGTAAAGACCGGAACTGTAGACCGACGTTCGTACGCGACCTCTGATTGCAATGGGGTAAATACATCATTTGATATGTTTAAATGTTTGAAATGTAAAATTGGAATGTATATTATTCATGTGGTATTATTGAATTTTATCAATATTATTATATATTATTTAATAATAATATTAAGATGAACGAAATATATATTGTAAGTTTTTTGACAAGCTGTATAATTCAAAATATTTTATATTTGACAATAAAAACAGTTATTTTAATAGTATTAACAATATACTTAAGCAAAAATATAGTAAATTAATTATGGTTAAAATAAAAAGCAGTGGTATAATAATATTATTAAGTGAGTACATTTGTTAACATAAATGAGAATCAAAAATTATAACTACTTGAGTTGACATGGCAACGATTATGGTTAATCATTGTAAATTTTAATATTAAGAATAAAAATGGGCTAGACTAATAAAATGGATATACTGAAAATGTAGCAATTGTATCCGTGACAGAAGATAAAAAGCCTATATTTGCTAATAGTTAGATTTTGTAGTATTTAAATGCATGGTTGAAGAATATAAAAAAGTATTTTGACGTATTTATTATGTGGTATACGAGCAGTGTTCAAATGTTTAAATCGATGTTGTATTGACATAAAGTATGATGTTTTGGTGTTTTAGATAGTAATATCAATATGATAATATTTTCAAAATGTCTATTGCTTATAGTGTGGATTCAATCACTATAGTTGGTAATATATCGATATTTAACTTGTGAAAAAGATAAACATATATATATAATTTCAAACTAATTGTATTAAATGTCCATGACTTTTTCTCGCAAGAACATGTTCGTATGTTCATATAAAGAATCTGACTTCTCAAATGTCAAATTGAAATTAGTTTATCTGAAACCATGCTTAAGTTGAGCGCTGGTTATTAACACAGTAAGTATATACGTAGTAACATATATAGTAGAATATTATAACATAACATATTATTAGAATAATATTAAAGTATTGTATTACAGTTATTAATATACACTTTTTATTAAATATATAGTTGTAATAACGTTTGCGTTAAGAGTTTTCGTTATATAAATCTAAAAAAGGAATCGCATATTTCATTAATTATAATAAATATGTAGTTTGTCTATAGACTGCTTTATCTAGAATATAGTTATCTAGAATATATAAAAAATATGACTAGTTTATTTTCATCATCCGAACTAAGTTGTTTAAAAAATAATTTGAACTTAAAAATGTATATATTATGTAATAAGCGATAGCTTTAAAATTTATAGTTTCATTATCAAAAACGGAAAACTGGTTAGTTATACCACTGTTTTTAAAGCTTAGAAGTTAAAGTTGAAAATATGTTTTTACTGTTTTGATATTGGACAATTTGCTTTTGATTCATCACAACACCCTTCATATGATTCAAAATTAGGTCTTTCTCACAAAAGGGCACGCACTATATATGCATCGGCTATATGCATCGTCCAATATGCACTGCACTATATGCATCGTCCACGATTGTTTTAAAAGATTTCACATTAAAATATATATATTCCAAATAAAACACTGATCGGCTCAACCATGCACACCCATATACAACATTTCATAATACATTATTATGCATCTAAATTATACAAATACAAATTCACTTTCTTTAGTAAAACATGCCACACCTGATTAGTGAGGTTGTCGCAGTCATGAGTAACTGTAAATACTTAACACAGTCCCTATATAGTTTTGATCATCATCATATCGGATATATGTAACAATTTATATATGTTCAAATATATGTTCAAATTTCTGCATGGACGTGGATAGTGCAATTTATTAAGCTATAGTAGCCAACAATATAGCTTTATTTATATTTTAAAATAAAACACATAATGTCCCTTGTCAGTTAAAAGAGAAATCTACTATACTATTCCTATAAGGGAAAATTATCATGTTATATTATAATATAATTACACAAAGTATATAAAAGGTTATAGCTTAAGAATGATATATATAGAGTACATAATATACAATTTTTGTAAAGGAGGCGTCCAATTAGAGAAAATTCGTGTTTCGTAAGATTTTTTTATTGAGAAATCAATAAATAAATTAATAATGTTTCATGGCATACTCATGTTATTAAGTATAGGAGTCCAATATAGATAAATGTTCATTCTATTTTAGTATAATATATTTTATTATATTACATTAATTTAATTTAATTAAATACATCTAATTTATTTATTTTATAAATAAAGGTTTAATGTGGAGTCAGCGTCCAACTTATATAGAATTATTGTATTACATTTATTTTACAAATTAATGTTTTATGTTGTATTATGGACACAAAATATATATTATAACATTTTTATCTAGAAGGCATGAAAAAAAGAATTTAGAAATTGTTATAATAAATATATATTTATAGTATGTACAGTATGTTAGGTCCCATTGGCGCCATAGACACAATATTATATATGTTGTTCTATTCAGTATAACTTTTATTTGAAGTTGATTCCCGAAAAGAGAAATATTTTGTTCGGTTTTTATTGTAATTTTTAAAGTATAGTAAACGCCAAAAAAAGGGAAATATTGTCTTCTATATAATATACTATTTGTATGAAATAGGCGCCTAAATAAAGATTTTAAGTCCTTATATCTAGTGAAAGTTAACACACCAAAGCGTTGAAAATATATGTATACTACAATATATTGAAAACTATAGAATATATAATAGGTGGTGTATTAAAACAGTCCTCATTTAGGCTTCTAGGCGCTGGCGCTCCTTTTAGTACCCCCCTCCCCCTCTTAGATCCCTGTAAAAGTATAATATTAAATGAAGGAAATATGTCTAATGACTGTCTAACTTCATTTTCACTTTCTGTTATGAGAAAAAATGAAATGATAGAACAACTGAACACACCATAATATATAAAGCAGCTCAATATTTGGTGTTAATTGAAATATAATCTAACTGTATATTAAAGTACCAAATGTAGTCAAAGTTGATGCAACATAACACCATATAATCCAATCAACACCGCAACAATAAATTCCAACTTGACTTGGCCCAAATCTAGGAATTGAGCCATATAGGCTATAATAATGTATGTTCCTGTAGAATGTATTTCCGGCTTATATTATTCACTGGAAACTAATTACACTTGGCAAGATATATGTGCATATCAAGGTGTTGTTGTATAATATAGTTGAATCGACTGACGTATACGTCCCGAATCTTGTTGTATTCTGCTGCCATCTGTTGTCGAATTGAGACAACATAGACCCGGCTGTGCACCTCTAGAAATGTTTGTTCTAGTTTTGACTCAGTTTTGACTTCCTTCCGGTTACTACATAATATTATTAACAACAGGAAATTTTTATACATTTATAGTCAGGTTTTTTTATGGAGTGGTTAATATATTTTTTTCTACCACACATATTTTTCTATAAGGGTGTGTTGTCAATAATACTCTGCCGAGAATGCAATTAAATAAAAGCTTTTTAATTATCGATTGCTATAGACATGAAAAAAACCATTTAATGAAAAGGTTCAACAATTTTTAACCATTTTTCTCTCTCTATTATTTGAAGTATGTTTTCGAAAATACTAAATATTACACTTTCTTTCACTAGATGGAGTTAGGAGATCTTCACGGAGGCAGTGTAACACTCTGGCAGTTTCTGTTGGAGTTATTGATCGGGAATCAACACCCTGAGATTATTCAGTGGACCAGCCAGGAGGGCGAGTTTATGTTGCTTCAAGCTGAAGAAGTTGCTCGACTCTGGGGAATGCGCAAGAACAAAAATCACCGCATGAATTATGATAAATTGAGTCGGGCATTGCGGTATTACTATCAAAAGAATATTATTAAGAAAGTTCATGGTCACAAGTTTGTGTACCGGTTTGTATACCTACCGGAGGAGGGTCTGAAATCATTTCGCAGAGCGGTCAATGGAGGTGAAATACGGCATCTCACCCCTTCTGTTACAGAGGGACATACTGAAATCATTTCACCGACGTGGCCGCTCTCAAATACTGTAGAATCAGACGTTCCGGAACATGAAGTATCTAGAGAGAAGAGTGAAGTTTTACCAGAAATCAAAATTGAGGCTCAACCATGCTGTACCTGTCGATGCCATGCTTCACTATCGGAATCTCTTCATTCAGGAAGAGACGTTCAGAACTCTCCTGATTCAGGTTCTCAAGCTAAGCTACCCCGACTAAGTCATCCCCTTCCTTCCTCACATCCCACCCCACTAACCCCGGAAAGCGCCATGCATCACAAACGCCACACAATTAACATGCAACGATTGGCCCAACAACTCCGTCTGCAAACCCACCGATCCGAACCACCAACAAGGCGTCTATCTGGTCAGTCTCCACCAGGATTTAGCATGCCAACGTCTCCTCCAGTTAACGCTAGCAACTCGTCGTCAGAGAGTCTACCGCCAGCTCCTTTCATGGACTTCTCACAGGCACGACTCTATCCGCCCTCTGGATTTCCACCGGCCAGTACTTCCGGTCAACAGTGTGTTTGGATGCCTATTCCAGTTGCCATGTTGAGTCGATGGTGGCAGAGTTTGGCTAATCTTAGTGCCACTACTACACCAGACGAGTCTACCAATGGGCAAGAATCGATCTGAATAATGACCATATGTGGATAACTTGTTTACATTCTATAAGTGCTGTGCTCCATATTCGTTCAAATCTTTCAGGACGTTACTTGGTAATTTGTACATTGATTACAACATTTGTGTGTATTATTGGTTAGTTTAATGAATAACAAGTTAAGAAAAAGTTTGCAAACTATCTTGAGAATAAACATGAACTGTGTATTATAATACAATACAATTACTGAATATAAATTGGTATAGACTAGAAAAGGATGAATTTTTATTAGATGTTGTATTAAATCGTAAAATATTGTAAACAATAAATTAAATTAAAACGATTTGAATGAATTGAAATATATTTTGTGACTATCTGAAAATTGTTATTACAATATCTCATTTTTGTACAAACTAGATCTAGATAATAATTTTATCGTTAAATGTTTTTATTTGTGAAATGTTTTATTTTTTTGTTAGATCTATTAAACCTGTTCGTATATTATATAACGTAATGTGTAATCTTTTTATTTTAGTTAGTAATGTACACATTTTGTTAGAAGAAATATTTTTGTAATAAAAATATGTATACAATTTGTATATCAAACGCGAAAGTTATTAAAAGTTGATAATACTAAAGCATAGCAAATAATTTAATAAATTCAGAATAACATGCTTACAAAAATATTCACGGACTGTATTATTAACATGTATTTGGACTTACATCTGTTACAACAAAAAATAAACAAAACTTTGAATTTGAGGTTAAAATATAATTAGTCTGTTTTTTATAAGAGGTTCGGTTGAGAAATATATATATTTTAACATATTTTTGATGAAAATTTAATTTATAAAATGTTGCATTATATGTATGAGCTGAATACACCGCACTAATACAATACGCAGTAACGAAGGAATGATAATAAATACAAATAAGACCTAACTTTATTATAAAATCGCCTTTCTACAGAATCTATAATCTCCCACTATAAGAGATTTGAGCCCATCGTTTTCTAAACAATGTTTTTGGATGTTTATTTATTTCTTCGAGATAACGTATATAGAATTATAACATTTTGTCAATCCACAGAGGTATAACAATAAAAAAAACTCGTTTCTTTGCTTTTCAGCTATTAAATCAACCAGAAAAAATATTCGATTGCATAATTTATGTATCTTAAATGTAAAAATAATGATTTCTGTTCACACTTTTTGCGGTCAAGTTGGATATACAATGCACAACATATATAAGTACCTTTACTAGAAAGAACTATTAAGAACTATTACTAAGAAAAAAGTTTGCTATCAATTATGAAAGTTAACTTTAAAAAAGATTAATCTTTCTTTAACAATTATTTAAGGTATATTCATAGATAATTTATTTATTAAGCATCGATCACTTTTCGAAAATATGAAACCTATTTCTGAATGACCTTTTGATGACCTGAATGACGTTTTTGTGAATGAATTCTTTTTGGTCGTAATGAATGACCCATAACTTAACAACGATTGCATTGGAATAGTTGAAAGATATCCACTGTTTCGCTGAGGAAACTTGAAATTCTATGGTATTTTATGATATGATATGATATTCTATACTTTCGTAGTGATGTACAAATTATCCATTTCTTTCGACAATAAAAAGAAGTTCTCAAAAAATAACAAAACTGTTTTAAAAAGTCTACTTATACTATTGTTTAGCTTTTTATACAATCATAATTTATTTTCATTATTAGTTATAATATTCAATATTACATAACTAAATTGTTATTAAGTTACTAAGTGCTTCAGGCACATACGTTTGACCACATAGCCTTACATTATACTAATTGTAGATATTCCATGGTTAAATATCTGAAGTGTTCAAGTGGTTCCCGTGCTTATAAAAGTAAAAAATACCCTTCCTATATTCTGGCATAGCAATTTTCAATACCAAAGAATTTAAATCTATATATTATAGTTTTGTTTTTTGTATTATTAAATTCAATTTTAATAAGTGCAGTATACAAAATGTTATGAATAATATTATATTTAGTGTAATATGTTAAATATGTTTATAATAGATTTTTTATAACCCTACAGTTTTTTTATCATTTTAGAATTTAGGGATTTTTTTAGGCATAATTTATTAAACATTAAAGTTTTACAGACTTAATCAATTATATTACAATATAATTAAAAAATTTAAACTTAAAAAATACAATAATAACAAATAAAACACAATAAAATATATTGTAAAAATTTGATGAATTCATAAAAATATCATACTATGATGTACATATTATGAACTGCTTTTTATTATTAAATGATGGATATTTATTTTTTACCATAAATAATTAGTATTATTATAGAATTACATGTTGAACAATAAAAATGGTTGAAAATATAGTAATTTTCTATGTTTTTTAAGACATTATAGACTTTATTCACTTCATTTTTAATAAATTAAATATCTAACCGATTTTATATATTTTACAACTACCTTTCACAGTTAATTTCAGAATTTTGTAATCAGTAAGTATATACTTATATGAATTTGTGGATCGCATAATCACCCAGGTTGCGTGTTAATTTGAGCATAAATCACTGGTTCTTATGTACAACGTAGTGCGGTCGTGTCATAGGGCGTGATGTCATAGTGCGGTCGACGTTGTGTAATTATATATATATTTGTTTGATTTTTTTAAATGAAAAGCAAATAAAAGAGTTTTACCATATTATTTTGCCCATTTTAATATTTATTTTTTAATTTTATGCGTTATATATTGTAGAAAGATGAGTTTGACAAACAGATGCCGTTAATAAACTTAATAATGATTTTGTAACTTAATATAAGATTTTGATTAGGCCTACTCATTTATACACATTGACATCAATTTTAACTTTACTTAAAAGATCTAAATAAGTCGTTAACAAGTTTTTTCTCATAAAGATAACAATGAATGTTGAATAAGATAATTATTTAAAAAAATTGTTACCATAAATATATCAAGGATTCCTTACAGTTGTCTGTTTCATTTATTTTGTAAATGTTGTTTATTCAATTTAATTAACTATTAAATTACATATCAATTTTTCGTCTATTAATTTTATAGCATATAGGCCTACTCTATAGAGCCAGTCCTTGGTCAATATCGTATAGAACTCATAACCGTTGTTTATAAATTCTATAACATCTAAGTTTGAGGTATATAGTTCATCAAAAATTGATTAATCATTTTTTGTAGTGATGCCGTGTCAAAAGTTAACCTATAACAGTGACATTTATAATATATGACTATGTTGTTAGTAATAAATGTATTTTACTTTTTGTTAGAACAACACTGGCCAGCAGCCTATAGATCTTAAAAATTACAAATATATTATATTAATGAAAAATGCATATAGGTATATAGAGTTGGACTAATATATTTTATTATTTTACTGTATAAACCATGTTAGTTTTCATTAATGGTTGTCATTAATAGTTGTCAGTTACAAAATTATGTTCACAATAACAGAGGTTTTAATTTTTTAAATTATAGAATTTATTGATTATATTCTTTATATTTTGTTTTATCGAATTTCAGTATTAACGAAATTTCAACTTGTAACTCAAAATGAATCGTGCAGTAGCAGTATGTTTGAGTGGTTTACATTGAGTTATCTTATTATTGCCAATAACAATAATTGTTATGTCAATTTTTATTTCGTGTCAATAAAAATTAAAAAAGGAGCGCTGTTGAAAACTATAAATATAGTAGTATGTAAAATTTATTTATGTGTTATTTTAAGATTACGCTTGATTATAATTTTGATTAGGTTAGAGTTTGATTTTTCTCGTTTGTTTTAGTCACTTATTATTTTTAATTCTTCTTGATTTTACAGTCTAATTTGTTCTTTCAAAATAAGATATACTGTATTAACTTTTTTTTTCAAAAGTAACAATTGAAAAAAGGGTTAGTCAATACATCACCGTTGGATATTAATGCATTTCTGCAATATAAGATAATATACATTTCCGCCGGATGTCAATAAATATTTGAGGCCAATGCATTACCTAGATGTAGAAACGTAAATTGTTTCCTGGTTGGATTACTACATATTTAGAAGAATATGTAAATTGTTTCCTGGTTGGATTACTACATATTTAGAAGAATATGTAAATTGTTTCCTGCATGTAAGATTAATAAATGGATACTGCTAACCTTAGTTTAAATAATGAAGTTTTGCAATGTGTGTCAACAGAATAAAGATTACATTTTATTTAGTTAATATTTCCAAAAGATGTACATATATAGTTTGTTTTTTGATCTGTCACCAAAACGAACAATTAAAAATATATGTTTCAATTGTGCCTTTTTAATTATCGTCATATATATAACTTTTTAAACATTTATAGATAATCGTATAATAAAAATAAAATTAACGAATATTTAAAATAAATTTCATTAATTTTAATTTCATATATAATTCAATAAAATTACGTTTTATTAAATGACCCTAGTTTTTTAAAGTTTCTCAGTAGCTTTATGCAGCGGGTTCAATTTATAATTAAAACAGTATTTAGCTAAACATTACTAATTAGATTTTATGTAACAAATAAAACTTACATATATTTAAACTATGATTCATTTAATGTTTTATTTATAATTTTCATATTATGCTAAATTAATGTGAAATGCATTTTTTAATGCTAAGCAGAGAAAAATTATTACATTTGGGCCAGATTTATGGTAAACAATTTTATAATAATAAACGACCAATGGAATTGTATGGTCTGATAATAAAATGACATCTCAACAATGTTGTCTAATAACTCTAAGATTGCATGTTTGACTAGAAAATTTGATTCTTAAAGTTTGTATTTACGGTTAATCAACCTATATACATTTTACACCAAGATATGTTCCGTACAAATGATTTTCCAAATTGAAAAATTTGTTTATCAATAGCAAACCGGAAATTAATTTAACTTGGATTTAATAGTACAATGTAAGTATACAAATATATTTAAAGTAGATTAAAATTAACGACCGCTAGTCAGATATCTATGTGTCAATAATATATATTTGTAACAATATAAAATTATAAATAAATAAACCACTCTCTATGAAAGTTACAGGCTCAAAAATGTTTATATTTATTATATATAAATATCTTAATTATAATTTAATTTATTTATTTATTTAAAATAATTAAATGTTATCTTTGCAGTGGTTTATTGATTCATTCTTATATATATCTTATTGTTTTGCAATCTTATATTATATATTATATCTTGTATTATTATTATTTTATTTATATTATTATATTGCAATCTTAATATTATATAATTGTATCAATCTTATGTAAGCTGTGCTTAGCATAAACATTTATATTATTGTATTGAATATATCAAATATAAAAACAAGAATTGTTACTGCCTTTATGAATTAGAATTGAATTTTTTAAAACAAATTTGTGTCGGTTAAAGACTTCAAATACTAAGAATTTGAAATATGCGAAAAGTATATATCTGAATATTTTAAAATATTTTAAAGGAAATCAAATATAATTTTGTAAGTCAAGGATAAACTTTGAAACTAGATTGAGAATATAAAAGAAATCATTTGAATATTTGATTTAATAAATTACAGATATCCTTGAGTTTTAAATTGATAAAAAACTAACTATAATTGATAACAGCATTCGAATAATAATAACCGATAAATTTGATAAATCGATAAATTCGATAAATCGATAAATTCGATAAATCGATAAATCGATAAAATCGATAAAATCGATAAATAATATCGAATTTTTCTCATACAACCTATATATTAAATTTTGCTCTGTATTTTTCGGTATTGCTAATCATTTATGGATTTTTATAGATAACGTTCTATATCACTAAGTTATAGTAGTAAGTAACGTTAAATAATACGTTTACAAAATTACTAGAAAGGAACGTTCGATATACTTCTGCAATATTATCACAAAATGTAAAAATAAATATTTATTAACCTTTTGACGCGCAACAGAGATGTTTAAACATTTTACAACAAGAAACAGCATCTAATATTCAAAATGTTCACTTGATTCACATATTAGATAAATAAAATTCTTGTTCAGCTTTTTTTCCATAAGATTTGCAACAGTTTTTATTAGCTGCAAGATTACAATGTCACCATGGACGGTGTCAGTAGAACATTCCCCATCCATAATGAGTTCATGCAAAGAACTCGATTTCTCTATTTAATCTTCATCATCCAGATCATGTTCATGATTCAAAAGCATCTTGGAAGACAATGCAGTTGAGGTCCACAGATATATCAGCTCATATAGCTAGAGTATAAAGATGTTCAGTCAGTATGTTTACCACTTATCCTGTGGCATGAACATTCTTCAATTATGGAATACCAACTCCCCTGCCCCCATGATAAATCCAATTGAGTCCATGTAATAGGCCTACATGAGAAGATGGAAACCACCTAATCAGATAACTAAATTAGAAAGATCTAAATAAGAACATCTACAATTCTACAAAGTTAAAATATAACGTTTTAGACGTACATATGAAACATTTATTCCAGATTCAAAACCAGATTCAAAACCAGATTCAGAACCAGATTCAAATGGAGAACTACAGCACATAAAGAGACGTACTATATTTCAAAATGACCGCATTTAAATGTTATTAACCCATTTTTACCAGAATGAAAAAATATTATTTCGTTCAAAAGTTACTATGTAAAATGTTAAAATTATAATTATTTACAATGCAAATGTATCCAGCCATTTTGCGTTGTAACTTTTGAAATAAGTAATATTTTTTCGTTCTGTTAAAAAATGGGTTAGGCCTAATAACATTTAAATGCGGTCATTTTTACGTATAGTACGTTTTTGTAGGTGGTGCAGTTCTCCATTTGAATCTGGTTCTGAATCTGGTTTTGAATCTGAAATAAATGTTTCACACGTAATTTACATGCTTATAGGATTAATAAATTTAAAAAGAAATTAAAATAAGTCCTACAGGATTAATAAATTTATTTTCAATTATTGATTTTGCGAAAAGTAAGCAAAATACCTGTACAATTGTTTACACCAATGAAAGTGCTTATAATCTTGCCTGAATGTTGGAATAGAATCCACACTAGGTTATTATTATTTTCTGTTGTATTGGAAAATTATTTCTGTAGTGTATTATATGATGAAGTACACAATGACTATTTTAATGTTATTTTCTATGCACACGTAGGCTACTTACCTACACTGAATAGCATTCAAGTGTATGCTTTTAATTTATTTTTTAAACATTTAATTAAAAATAAATATTACATATGTACAGAAATAATACAGATGATAATTTTCATAGAATAAATATGCAAAAAGAACATATATAGGCCCTGCTCATAATTACATGTTATTTTCATGTGCTAATTTAGAAATAGGTAGCCTACAAAGATAAGTTTAAAATGGAAACCAACTGCTTTTAACAATAATTTTAATGATCAAACAATATTTTACTTTTTCATAGTTATGTAGATTTTAATATTAATATTTATATTAACATTATATTTGTGTTTATTTGATTTAAAACAAGATTGTAAAATAACATAGATAGCGGTAGGTTTCCTGTAACAGCATAAGTAAGATATATCAGTAAAGTCAATTAAAAGCACTGGCTGTTGATA
>JAUZND010023284.1:0-24804 GCA_034780555.1 Coelogynopora nodosa | reverse complement strand
AAATTTAATAGGGTTCCCCAGAATTAATTTTATTTACAAACAATTATTTATTAAATGAGTCAATAATCAGATTATTTAAGTATTTATGGAACTATCAAGATTTTTATCTAACTTTGACGAGATTTAATTTGTCGAATATATTTAAATATCAATGACTACCATATAATTATGTTAAATTTAACAAATTCAAAATACGGTTTTAGCGGTCACCAACAAAAGTATACTGGGAATCCACAAGAAAATGACTGGAATATAATTGATATTTGCAGTAATTTTCAACAAAAAAGGAAACAATTATGAAACAATTTGAACATTTACTAAATATTTTGTAAAAAAACAAATGTGCATTGTTTTTAATCAAACTTCGACAGAATTCTCACCGTGTGGCTAAGAATAACATCATTGCAGATAGTAATGAGGCAGTTCTTCTCAATCCTCCGATTTCCCGGGAACTCCTCCAGTGCGTCGAGCGTCGTGTCAATGGCTCTGGTGAGCAGAGTACTGGGCAGGGTGCGTGACACATGGTGGGTGAGATTGTAGATGACGGCGGTGCCAGCCAGCACGATCAACTCCTGCATGTCCGGGCTGATGTGACCATCTCGAGCAAAGAACCCATGAAACACATGCTGGCGCATTGCACGGAGCACCAGCTGACGAAAAAATAGAATAGAGTTTGTATTAATGTATAGATCTATTTATGTAGGCTATATATACTAGATAGGAATACTTTGTCCCAATTTGAAAACATAGTAACAAACAAAGCGATGCAATCACCACAAAGTACTGGTAGCGTGTGAAACAAGTTCCATTGCATCATTAATTGCACCTCGGATTTCAGTCATTATCTAAACAATGATCTTTAAAAAAATTGTTCATACTACTATCTAAAAACACTGTATGTCTAAGCATAGGACATTGCTTGATGAGTTAGAATATTCGTTGACGGTAAATGTGTGATCGAGACAGTTTCTATATTTTTCAATTTAAAATAAATCAATTAGTGTTAACTTTTTCTGGTTGAAAGCACTACTTTATGTGTATAATTATTATTATAAAAATGTATTAGGAAATAATATGAACAATACAGAATTACTCAAAATAGAAAGTCAATATAGTATGACCATTTAATATAGCGAGGACACACTATTTTATCTATAGACTATAGTAAGCCTTTTTTGGACCTCACTTTTGTCACCGGAAGATCTCGAATCCTGGGGATCTGAAAAACTTACGCTCTTCACTATTATCCCTTCGCGAATTATGTGAAATAACTTTTAGTAATTTCCCGACGATATGAAAATGGCTTGAAGACTTCTGATTATACGGATAGTACATGGTAATAGGGTGATAGTACATGGTGATAGGGGAAATGCAGTTATATGATTTAGTCGATAAACTGAAAGACTAGAATTGGAAGTTCAGAAGAGAAAACAACATGTAGAGGAATCAAAACGAAATGCTATTGGGGATACAAAACGGTACGAATTTATCCACACCACGACATTTTTGAATTTGCGGGCACTAATTTGCAATTAGTTGACAATATCGAATAATTAAACATTATATTCTCTGAATGTAGGAGTAAACAGGAACAAATATAAAACTATTTGATTATGTTCAAAACATTACAAAAAATAAATAGTTTTGTTGTAAACGTCTCCAAAGAATTAAGGTAAAATAATCAAATACTGAGATCACAAAGGGATATTACCACAACACAATTAGGAAAGACGTCATCGGACAGATGTACGACGTACGTAGCGTTTATTCGACATAATGTACTAGTAAAATAATATTTGTTTTAAACACTTGTGAGTTGAAATGATATTATAAAATTTTGTTGACCGGTTTAATTCACAGAATAAAATAAAACCCATAAGTTAGAGGCCCCTTAGCACTCCTAAACTAATCTTTACCTGCCTAACGGCCATAATGAATAAAGCCGTAATACTTCAAAGCTGACTTATCAGCATATATATATTTATGAATGTTGTACTATGATGTTTAAATATATTTTAATCAATATATATATAATTTAATAAACACCTAATTTTTCACACCTCATGCATATGCAGGCAATATTAGTAATCAAAATATAAAATTGATTGCAAAGCAATGCATAAAAATACAACAAAAATATTTGCATAAGAAAAACTACAGAACATGATATGCGCTGTTCTTGAGTTGGATTTCTTACATTATATGGAAATATCAAATCTAAAAGTAAGTCAAGATAGGCTTTAATACCTTGAGAAGACCTGGTTCAGCGACTTGAATATTACGCGTCTCTCCAAATATAACACAGAAAATGTGACGTACATAAAGTGGTCTGTCTTGGAAGTAGATTAAAGTGTTGATAAGCATCGTTCCACTATCACCAGCAATCTACAAAAACATGGATGGCATAATGGTTTTATTGTTGAAGTATAGTTATAAAAAAGTATTAAATAAATATCAATAGGGCTTAATACAAATTATTTAAACTTACAATAATATCAGGATACTCAGTAGCCAAATCATCAAAACCACGATATGAATATTCTGGCTCTTTTTCCCAACAAGCCAATCCCAAAAACTCTAAATTTGGATGATTGACAACATATTCTCTGTAAAATAAAAACAGACCATGAAATAGTAATAATATCCCGTTACTTTACCCAGAAAACGCAAAAACGACCAGTTTACCTGATATCCTTATGATTTAATCGAAATCCATAGCCAGATATATTCAGGTGACGAATGTTGGTGTGGGTATTTCCATGACAGAACTGTTTCCAATGTGTGAACGTCTCCTGATGATCACTAGGATCCGTAGAAATATCCAATTGAAGGATGCGAGGCATTTGTAGGACTATTTCAATCATGGTGTCGAAGTCACATTCGATGCCATACATAAGAAAACTTTCTAACTGCAGCCTTAACGGCAATAGACAAGAAATATCGATGACATTAGTTTTAGAAATATTCAAGTGAAGCAAGTGTTGTAGGCTTTTGGCAAGCACTTCCAATTCGTAATCATTGAGTCCACTGTAGCTCACATCCAAGCGAGTTAGAGAAGTGAATTGTTTAATCTTCTCAGAGAGGTTGGACACTAAAGAACACCTAGAAACTTTTAACGAGGAGATACACTTTCTAGTCGTACTATTGAGAGAACCAAGAATGATATCTGACTGACAGGACGTCACATTAACTAGAGAAAGACCATTGAGACGAAAGTCACGAAGGAAATCAAAGCAATTTAGTCCACCAGAAATATGACGGATCTCGGGAGAAACAAGGCAAACATTATCAGGGCAAAATAGTTGACAAGTTGTAACGTTAAATAAATGTTTATCACACAGACGTGCAATTAGTTTATCAGATGGACCAGCCATAAGCTGAGAATAAGTATCATATTTGAAACGAAGCTTGACTGCCCCACATGTCACAGCATTTAAATTTTCAGCCAACCAATTAATGCAGATATCTTCTAAACTGTATGGTTGAAATTCTGAAATTCAGAGAAATAGTTAAGTGTAATAAAAATATAAAAAGTATAAATTCGATATAGCCTGTGTACATTTTCGACATTTTCAGATACATAGGCAACAAAAAATTTCAATTTTAAACAACATCTAATCAAACTACAAATAAATTTTAAAAACACAAATTTGCAGGGAAGTAGCACTCCCATAAATAACCATCTTCCTAAAAAAGGTTAAATGTATTACATAAAATTTACTTCAAACCAATGAAATCTGATATAAATTACAAATTGATATCTATTGATTGTTTCAAGTTTTAAAAAGTAGATATTGTTAATATTTATCATCACAGAGTTTATATAATCATGGCTCAAGGGTGATGATATAAACTTTGGTTGAGCATGTAAATATTAGTAAGAATTATTATACAAACAGATGCTATAAACACTTAATTTACAATAGGAGAAATACTTTTTAAACTGACTCACCTTCAAAGTCAACATTATATAGACTACTGAAATTTGAAACTACATTTTCATTTGTAGATTATAAAAAGTCTGGCTATCCAAGAGCAGTGAGAAGTGAAAACCATTCTGATGTTGTTGCAATTTCATATCAATATATCCATGTAAAGTCTCAAAGAAGAACCAATTACTTAAAAGCTTATACATGTTATTCCTCAGTTATTACAAAGCAAATCCAGACATCAAATTATCTGGTCAGATGAAGCAATATTTAAACTTCGTTTTTATTTTTAATATTATTATTTTAATATTATTATTTTTTATTTATATTTATTTATTTTATATTTATTTATATTTTATTTATTATTATTATTTAATAATATTATTTTTTAATATTTAAACTTCTTATTTAAAATAAGAATCAACACCACAGAGTTATGTGTATACTATTGGATAACAGATAAATACATGAAATTCTGCAACAAAAATCTTCCCAGTGTTATTATTTGGGGGCAGTAATTCATGCTCTATCTTAATGGACTCATTCATGTATAACAATACAGTTACTGCAAAGTTATATAAAATAATGCTTACTGAAATTATTTTGCATTCAATTCGCAATCGCCCCGATTGACACTAATCATTTTTTTCAACACTATAGTACACTATCATCTTATAGCATAATAGTTATAAATTGTCTAGGTAACGATTTTCCTGCAAGAATGTTGGGTTGATGTGGATATGTGAAGTAGTATGTTAGAAAATCATCTTACACTGCCAGACTTCATTTAAAGTTATTGAGCAATAGTGTTATTTGTATATTTCAAGACCATGTAGTAGCTGAAGGGGGACATTTTGAACATTTGTAAATACTTAAAAAGACATTACTAGTTTGTCACAATTTGTTTTATATTGATTTGTTTACAGACTATTTTTATCCTTAGATAAAATATATAGTTTATTTTTACCATAATTTATAAAATTTTCATTTGAGTTTAACTACTTCTGAGCTATCCTGATATTATTTTCACCTATCCAATTGAGATTGGAGAAAGGGTTTCCACCAGAGAGATAATGGCATCCTTGAATGTTTGGACTCCAACCATGGTGTACCTGTTCAAAAAACAATACATGACTGTCACAAGCTGCCTTTTAAAGAAGTATCATTCCGGATTAGAATTACCATGTGACAAGACAAGGTAATAGTCAAAACAGGAAAATAAGGAAACGCTGCACGGCATTTTTCAAAATTATAAACTTGACCAATAAACATCCAGGTATTCTGTGTTTGGGAAAAATCATAAGAAATGTTTTTTTTCAGCAGAATAAAGAACCCATTTATTCATGAGTATCAAACTCTCTTTGATAGTGTAGTGAAGTGATAAGATGGGGTTATGTGGTCAAAAACAAAGGTCACTGAGAATCAGATTGTCCAAAGGTAACTATTCAGCGAGTGTTGAGTAGAATGCTAGGATTTCATTCATGAAATGCTAGAAATCAGAATGATTCATCAACAGATATGACTGATCTGTGCTTAAAAATGTTGCAATGAACACACAAGCTGAAAAAATTACCCTGATCAGCATTCATAACTTCAATATTACAAAACAGTGAAGAAATTTAGTTTGCAGATAATTAAGTAATGGATACAATGATATATCAGAGGCTTCTTGGATTGAAATGCAAAAAAAGCATTAAGTAAGAGGCCAATCGTCTTAAAAAATGCATAAAGTCAGATCAAAGAGAGAGCAATATGATGTAGGTATGTGAAATATGATTGGTATCTTTCAGGCAATAAAATTATTCCATCAGTTGCTTATGTGGTACAAAAGACTTTTAAAACACATTATGAGTTAACCAACTTTCAATGTAATCAAATTTTTTATTTGAATGTATTTTCTTTAAATACAGCTATTTAAAGAAAAAACACTGAAGGAATTGTTTAACACTCCACATTATTTACTATGTTAAAGTGTAGACCATGATGGAATGAATTGTAAAGCATATGAAAATTATAAAATCTCATTTTATTCTAAGCAACCCTGATGATCAAACTAATAACAAAATTAGAAGCAAGGAGCATTGTTTAATTTTTTTTTATAAAAAAGCATATACAAATGATTGATGGGTCATTTAATAATCTAAAACAAAAATAAACACAATGTAAACAAAAGATTTAAGCATATCAATGAAGAAATCATATGATTTGAAATAAAACAGTTGAAATATTTTCATTACAATGTAAACATTTTATTAAATGTTGATGACATATTTAAGAAATTTTATATTTATAATATTAAATTTTATATTAAAATTATATTAATTAATAATAATTATATAATATAAATAATAATAAATTATATTAAAATAATATTAAATTTTAATTAATATATGCGTAATTAAATTATAATAAAAAATATTGTTTCCAAATCAGGTCTGGCTCATTATATTTGATTATTTCAATACAATGGAAAAAGATAAATTTTATGTACTTTAATAGTTATTTATCATATTTATAATAACTGTAAACACATTGGAAATATATTTTCTTAGCATAATCCTTGCCATTTTGAAATATTCTTGTCTGAAATGTATGTAAGACTTTTAGTCATCCTTAAATTGATAAAATTAAATAAACCCAATCATATATTAAAGACTCTATTGATTTCCTGAACAAAATAGACAGTATCAATAAATAACCAAAAAATATTATTTTGGTTACTATGGATATAGCATCTCTAATGGTAATCCAACTGCTCCAAATGACACTAATCTATTCTTATCTCAAATTAAAACTAAAATTCTTTAAGAATACAATAATTCTAAACAATTATGTTGGTACAGATATATAAACAATATTATATTTGGTTTGATGGTGATGATAGATTAATACATTATTCAATTTTAGCACTTCTAAGAAAATGAAGGCAAACCAACAATATGTTGATTTATTAAAAGGATTTATACATTTTAGATATTAAACTATATCTGAAAAATGGAGTTATTACAATTTCAACCAATGTTTTTTCAAAACCAAAAGATTGACATTTTTATCTATAATACAACAGTTGTCATCCCACCCATTTTAAACTGGGTATTGTAAAAAGTCAAATTAATAGACTCAGACACATATGCTTAGAAAAATGCCAATTTATTTTCAAGCAAATCAGTATTGACAGTTTTTTACTGATTGATGTTACAAAAAAGAATATATAAAATATATAGAATAATTACAAAATCACTTCAAGTAGGCAAGAATTTTCTTTTAAATTATAATACAAAACCAGTTGAAAATTCACAAGTTCTGTCATTATATATCATCTTTTCATATGTTGCTTGCCTCAAATAAATTGTAAAAAGTTTTGATATTTTAGAATCATCTCCTAGTAAAAAAAGCTTTTCCAGAACCTCCTGTCATTGCATACTGTAAAAACTCCAACCTCAAAAGAAAACTAATAAAAACAGATCCTGTTAATTAGAATAACAGCAGTCCAACATGCAATATTTTTCAAGAAATTGGAAATATAACAAATATATTGTCAAATCATAATTTTAAAATAAAAAACACAGGGGATTGTACTAGCAAGAACTGTATATGGGTCTGTTTCTAAAAACATCATTTTAGCATTACACAGCATAAAAAATTGTAATTTTCAAAATCAATTAATCTGTTAGTTTTTTACAGAAAAAGTTAACCTATGGGTATATATTTTATGAAAATGTTACAAAACAATGCTACAGATTATTCATATTTTTATATGATATAAAATTATATTAATTTTATACACATTATATAAATTGTGACATAGAGAAGAAATGGTTATTTTGAGAAGGAGTGTTACATACTACTACTAAATATTGAAATAGGTATCTCTGTGAATTACATAGAAGACCCCTTTCCAGTGAATAATATTCTAAACAATTAGACATTTTCAAATACAGTATTGTGACTTTTAAATGGAATATGTGACCAAAACTTTAGAACAAATAACACTTAATTGGTATGTTAAATACTTAATTAAAATTGTACTTTAATTAAATAATTTTAGAATACAAATGAGAAAAGATATAGTTAAATGTAAAATAAAATGTAGATTAGTAGTCACCAATTATAAACATACCTTTATTGATAAATGTGTTGCTGCTAAAAGATTATGTTAACCACACAACATTTTGCGACTGACATTAAAAATGTGTTTATTGCAATATTTATAGTATAGACATTTTTAAATTTTGGTAATTTTTATAAATATTAGTTTACATAATAAATTCTCACACAATAATATCAATTTAATAATAACAAAATTAAAACTTTAGTAGGTATAAAAATAATGATTTTGTTATTACAAATAGTACTGATATTATTGTAAGTAAAATGTGAAAAATACATACATTGTACATAACACATTGAAATTGTTAACATAAAACATACATGAATGAATTATATATGAAAATTGTTAACATTAAATGCATAACACATGAGTAAATTTAATATGAAAATTTTTAACATAAAATGAATAACACATGAGTAAATTCAATATAAAAGTTGTAAATAGTTATTTTTGTGAAGTGAGACAATCATCAATCTTTTGTTGAGTTTCACAACTTATCAAAAACATTACATCTGTCTTTGGTTCAACATCTAATTTGTTACAGAGGATTTTTTTTTGGCATCATATTTTGTCTCGAGGCTTAGAGCTTAATTCAGCTAATACCTGTAAATTGCTTAGAGCTTAATTCAGGTAATATCTTCAAACTGCCAAAGCAATTTACAGGTAGGCTATACATCTTGTTTTATGTCAATAAGCTCATTTGGATACTATTCATCTTAAGAAGTTATTTATACTAGTTTCCAATATTGTGTACAACTTGAACAGCTTTAGATAATTCTTTTGTCTGTCACTTGGTTTCCATTAGCCAGACATAAAATATTGTTATTATAGTTGTTTTTAGTTGGTTAAATACATTATTATTTTTCACCCTTTTTAAATATGTTTAATGATATATTTGTAATACATAAATTATTGTGATAATTTTAAATTATTATCTTAATTTAATTTTTCAAAATATACCATATTTCTTTGAATAAATACTGCCCTCAAATAAATGCCACAGGTAAAGCAGCACCTTTTAAATATACCCCACCCTTGAATAAATGCTGCAGGTCATTAAAATATATAAAATAATCAATCCAATCAATTTATTCATAAAATTGTGATAATGGTATTAACCCATTCGACGCCATTGTTCCCATTTGGGAACATTTGGTTTTTTATATATAATTTTTTTGTATTTGTGTAAAATAAGTTCATATCGCCTGACTACATACATATTATGGTTATCTTTTATGTTGGTGGAAAAAAATATATATTATAGTTCTAACTAAATGTCACATGACAATGTTTTTTTAAACTAAAAATAGCATTTTATGTCAATTGACCTATAGACGTTATGCAAATTTTTTTCCTTCTAATATCATTGGTATAGTAGTTTTATAATACTTTTCACTCAATAAACTCTAAACATCGGTAAAATATGCATTTTTTAATGATTTAAGGTATGTGTGAAAATCATGTTCCCAAATGGGAACAATGGCGTCGAGACCGGTAACTGGGTATTTAATTTTTTTTATATTGTCTCAATTTTAATGATTGCGTTGGTACCAAACTCTAATAGAATGCCAATACTAACGTGTGAACTAAATTATTGATGAATTAATGTGAAACTATAATGAGTATACTTTTATATATATTATTAATTTTTATATTTGACGAAATCAAATTTCACACATTTATATAATACTGAAGTTGCTTATATAAAAAGAAAGGATGACATATTATATTATTGATCTAAACATATAACGTAATAAACAGAATATATTAATACGACAATCTTGGCACGCACTGATTAATTATCCGTACACATAAGAGCGTGAATTCTTTCTAAGCCAATCACAGTGAAGTAAAGTTTTTGGTTTTTCCAAACATTTAAACTATAAGGATTTGCAGAGGCGACAATTTATAACAGTTGTGTTTACCTTTTGTTCGGATATTTGCTGTGACTTCTTACGGTGAGCATAATTTAATTTTGTATTTATTTTATTTTTTATCAAATAGTTGAATTATCATGTTTTTTTGTTGTATATTATGAAAACACATATTAATAGTAGGTACCTAGTTATCCTTTAGTAATGAGCATTTATTTCGCGCTTGTTATGCTACACCCTTTCTGAAGGTATATTTTACATGAAAAGAAAAACAGTAACAATAAAATATTTTTTATTATGCATAAAATTTAGTAACATTTAGAATAGTGTTCAATTGATATGATCGAACAATAGAAGTATTTCACGTCTTATTTCAGTTGTAATGGAAAAATTAGATGCACTCTATGGATCCATCACGAAGCTAAACCGTTCAGATGGTCAAATTCGGTATAATTTTTATGCAAAGCTACAAGGGTGTCTGAAAGCAAATAACAATGCTCTGACGGGCGCAATTATTTGGCCTCCAGAAATAAAATTATTCTTGGAAACTAAGGGTCACCAACCATCAAGCAAGCCTCCAGTAACAGGAACATTAGTCACTCTTGAAAACATTTTAAAAGCTATATGAACGTGTATTACTTTCATTTTTAGCTACCTATTTGAACTTGTATTTCTCTCATAAATATACCTTTAGATGTACTTATATGCAACATGTTCCCTTGTAAAGATATTATAATATATATATATACTCTAGAAGACTCTTGTATTTCTTTCGTGAATATAGGGACCGTGTATTATAAATTACTTATGCATATAGGGGTAAGGGGTTTAGCCCAAAGCGTACGTCAAGAGTCGAGGGTGTGAGCTGGAAGGGGGATTCAGTTGAAAATATCCATTAACGCTTCAGGATAATATAATTTGGGGTATAATGGGGTGACGTACTAATGTGTCCATATGAAATATATTGTGTACAATAAGCATTAAATGTTTGCGTCTTACTAAATGACAAGCGTACATACCCCTATATGTACCTATGCCACATTTTCCATTGATAAGGTATTATCTATGTATTGCAATACAGTTTTTTAATCAATAATTTATTTATTTCAGTTGAATGGCCAAGAGAAATTTATTTATCTACTTAGCGGATGCAATAGCTCAAGCAGCAGAGGGTGATACGGTTGCAATCATACCCCCGGACGGATCTGACGAAGAAGACATAGACCTTGATGAGCAGGTAGTTGGTGAAGTAGCCGGTCTGCTAGAACTAGTACCTGCAGATCAAGGTGATGACATGAACTACGATAGAGACAGACGGAAGTGGTCTAGGAGGACTAATCTTGACGTAATGGAGGATGCAGAACGCGTACAATCTCTTTCAGAAATCCACCCCGTACTACGAAGTTTAGAACCAGTTGATTTATTCTTCCTATTTTATACAAGAGAAATGTCAGAAATGATCGCTACAGGGAGATATGACATTTCGGTGCTCACCTGAAGATGTCGACAGATTCATTATGTTTCTTCTCTACTCGTCATATGTCAAGCTGCCAAGACAAGACATGTATTGGGGTACTAGTTTCGATCTTTCTATCAATTTTCCACCAAAAATTATGAGTCGACAACGCTTTCGCGACCTCAAATGTTTCCTGCATTTTGATAACAATGACACCATCGACGTTACTTCTAATCGTTATGCAAAAATTCAACCGCTGTATACAATGCTCAATGAAAACTTAATTCAATTTGGTATAATGCACGCAGAACTCTCAGTTGACGAAGAAATGGTTGGCTACCGTGGAAGACACCCGTGTAAGCAATACCTCAAGAACAAACCCATCAAATGGGGCTACAAGCTATGGCTACTTTCTGGGAAAGATGGCTACCCCTACCACGTCTCCCTATATGAAGGACGCAAGACTGAGAAGACAACTCCCCTGGGATACACTACAGTAATGGACAAGACCAAAGTTATGGAAGAAGCTGGTTGCCACTTACCTTCACACAAAATATACACCGATAACTTCTTCACAAGTTACATGGTAAGTCGGATAACAACAATTAATTTTATCAACTTTAATATAATACTACAACCAATACTATTTTCTTTATTTCAGCTTCTAGCAGACCTCCGAGAGAAAAATGTGCGTGCGACTGGGGTTCTTCGGAAAGATCGTTTGGGCACCAAGGACCACAAACCACTCTTGAGGAGCGAAAAGGAACTGCCCAACCGAGGAGACCATGATGCCATGTGTGATGGGACAGTACGCATCGTTCGTCTGAATGATAGCTGTCACGTAAATATAGGGACAAACTACGACACGGTTGAGCCCACGCATACGATTACAAGAAGTTCCTGTAGCCTTCGAGCTTCCAAACTGCTTCAGAAACTACAACTCTAACATGGGTGGCGTCGACCTGACCAACAGATTCGTTTCGGATTACCGTCCATCAATTGCTGGTAACAAATGGTATTGGAACCTCTTCACCAATGCGGTTGGACTCATGCGTGTTGCGGCATGGCGCCTCATGGTCAATGCTCATCATGGCAAAGCTCCCATGGATCAATTGATTTTCATCCGAGCGGTAGTTGAAAGTCTGGCGACCAAGACAAGAACACCAGGTCCATCACAGGAGCTCCGAGTGACACCACTTCACCTATCAGTGAGCGGGGGTGGGTCCAAGGCCGTTGCAAAGTATGCAAAAAAAATTCGCGCATGAGATGCTCTCGGTGCCAAGTGTGGTTACACAATTATTGCTCGGTGAAATACAACCACATTCTTTGAATATTTATTTTTCTAAGCTATAGAAACTATGAATTATTTTGTACTACTATGCTCAACTTTCTGTCACAATAACATTTAATCATGGTGTTTAATATTTTCGTGTTTTTTAGCTACATATATGTTGGAACAATATCGAATACCTAATTCAGATTTTGCTTGTTGCTTCGAACACTTTTCTAATCTATTATGCAAAACATTTACAATTACAATACTTTCATTCTAATTGTCTGCGTTTTCCTTATTTATTTCTAAACATAACCGTTTAATATTGTAGATAAAATATTATACTACTGTATGATACTAATAAATTTAATTAAAGTATATTAATAAAAATAATAATAACCAAAAAGTGTGATGTGAACCTACATCATTTCATTATAATATTTGCAATTATGAAAAACAAATTTGTTGACATTATATTATACAATTTAGATTGATATATATGTGAAACAGGAGAAAAGGTCAATTTAATGCAGTTTCCTGTCTTGACGCTATTGTTCCCAAATTTTAAATAACATCAATCAAAAAAATTATTGTGGTAATGTTCATAACATATTATATCAAAGATATTCTGAACGTATTATAATAAAAGTCCATCTGGAAGTACTCGATATATGCTCGGCGTTGAATGGGTTAAGGTATTACATTATACTAGTGTAGCTAATGAGATGGACTATAAATATAGAAGGTAGCTAACTTCTTTTATGAGAACACAGGCTATCTATGTAGGCAGACAGACATATAGTACAAACAGCAATATTAATTAATGTGAATAATATAATGCAATAAGGAAAATATACTTCATTGACATTGTCAATGTGTGTAGGTGTTTTTATTCTGTCAACTAATTATTAATAAACAATTTATTAAATGCTGTCCTCATTTAGATGCCACCCTCAAATAAACACCAAACCAAAATAAATGCTTGTATAATAAATGCTGTGGCATTTATTCAAAGTCAAAGAAATACAGTAATTGTATTGATTGTATTTTAATTTAGTAGTTATATTTTATGTTATATTCATATATTAACTTATGCCTTGAATTGATAAAGTTAAGAGAACATGTTCTCAAAAATGCACTTGGCTATAAATATATTTTTTTAATATTTATTTTGAAAAATTTTCTTGACTTAATTGTTAATAATAAAATTACATGACTTTACTTTTAGTTTTGCTGACATTAACAGTTTTACTTACTTTGACCATAATAGACACTGTGGAGCAATATACTTTACTTATAATTAATTATTTATTTTACTAATACATGCCTACATTTTGTTTGGCTTGATCATCAAAACCTTTGCTTATTGAATTATTATATTAATTATTAGTTAATAAAAACTTTTTGGATAATAATTTGAAATTTACTACAATAACAAGGATATTCAGTGGCTGTGTGATTGCCATATAATTTATGTTGTTGAAGTTCTAAAACTGATAACAGGACAGCTCAGAATAAAACTATCCCAATTAATCTGTCAAATATTAAATTTAGTTAAATTAAATTTTGTATTTGTAACAAACTTATTTTGTAGAGCTAGAAGTCAAATAAAACTTACTATCATTTGACGAATGGAAAAGAGTCATTTTATTAGCGTAACCGAATTATTTTGTTAAGCCAGGCATCGAATATTAATAAATTTCCAAAAAAATATTGTTTATATAACTAGCTGAGTACAAATTTTCTGGGGTATAGTTTATTTATTATTGATATAGTAAAACAAATATGTTTTGTTACATTAGATATATTAAATATAAAATGTCAACTTATACGTGCCAAATATGAAACATAATGATTAATTGTGAACTTGTTGAAACGTTATAGTAAATTTGAATTAAAAGCGAAACATAAAATTAAAAATAATCACAAACTTCTTAAAAATAACATTTTCATAATTTTTTACGTCAAAAAACATGCTGAATCATTTATCATAACATTAAATAAATATAAATAAATAAATTATATTAAGCTATAAGCTTAGCATGATTTTAGCATAAAGCCAAAAATGTATAAAAGTGTCTATTTTTAGATTAATTAAATTATTTAATTATTGTTTCTTTTTTATTTTATGTCGAAAACCATATCTATATAATAATTTTAATATCAACTATACCTGCTTATACAATGCGATGAATTATATTGTTTTACTTATACTTTTAGTTTTACAATAATGGATTAATTTATAAAGTTAGAATAAGTAACTATTTAGAAACTTGAAAGTAAATCTAGATTAGTAATTTATACAACAATATCAAATGACTAATAAAAGTAGTATATAACTACATTCATATATTGAGTCAGTGGTACAGATCATCAATGTATTGTGATGTAGGCCCAAATAGAGAAAAAGCCTTTTAATTTATTATTTTAGATCAACGATACAGAGAAAAAACAGATTGATAAATATATAGAGAGAAAGTCAGAATGATATATAGAGATTGATCGTAAACAGAGCTTGTTATATGCTAAACATTGGGGATTGGAATATATGATATATAGATTGAAAATGCTTGTGAACGGTAGTACTCTAGTAAATAAGAAAAATATTAGTTGGTTTACTAGCTCAGATTACTATAGGAGTACGAGGATTGAGCCGGATAGCGCTGCTTTGACCTTATGTCGAGCTGCACGCACTAACAAAAACAGATTTAGCATTTAGCAAACTTAATTTACATACTGCATGAATTAAATAAGGTATTATAGGGTGGAGCTAGTAGTATACAAACCAGCTAATATTTTCCATCTTAACTAGAGCTTATAAGTAATATGTTATATAGTGTGATGAACATATGAGAGTGACAGCCGTAATAGAAAAAGGGATATAGCAATATATGAGAAAAGAAAATACTTGCATATATATATACATATAATGATAAAGCGAGAGATATATACAGAGTTATACATATAGAGAAATAGAGTGATATAGAGAGTTTAGAGAGCATGTAGAGCTTAAAAGGCTATATAAAAAGACAGGATCAATTATACATATTGTCAAAGTAATTAGACAGAGTATGCATATACTGTATAGAGATAAATTAGTAATTAGACAGAGATATATATAGAGAGGCAAATTAATTAGACAGACTATACATAGAGAGACAGAGCTATACATAGAGAGACAGAGCTATACATAGAAAAACGTAGCTAATCATTGAGAGACAGAAAAATACATACAGAGAGGGAGCAACATATAATTAAAGAAAAAATAATGCATAAAAAGAAAGAGTTAAACAATCATATAAAGACAAAGTGATACACCTACTCAGAGCTATGCATAAAGATACAAAGCGATAAATAGTGACAATTGAGTTATACATCAAAACACATAGTTATTCAAAAGGATACTGGGTGATACAGAAAGATACATAGTAATACGTAGAGGCAGAGTGATACACAAAGAGACAGAATGATACACAAAGAGACATAGTGATACACAAAGAGACAGAGTGATACATAAAGAGACAGAGTGATACACAAAGAGACAGAGTGATACATAAAGAGACAGAGTGATACATAAAGAGACAGAGTTATACACAAAGAGACAAAGTATAGCGATAGAGTGATACACGAGTTAGTGCTATATATAGAGATACAGATATAAGTAATACAAAAAGCCTGAGTGATACTTAGAGACAGAGTGAAAGATAGAGAGACAAAGTGAAACACAATAGATATACAGTGCGTTACCGAGAGAGAAAGAGTAATCAAACATAAAATTATTATATTTTTTTATTATTTAGTGTATTGAAAAAATGAGTAATTTGACTTTATATAAATATTTTATGGTTGAAGATTTAGGCAATTGTAAACTATTGGTTACACGCGTTGAACTTATTTAGTGGCTGTACTAATCTGCATCAATTTTAATAAATAATACACAATACAGTACCTACGAAAACTTGACATATTATTTGTAAAAAAATATATACATCCCAAGGTATAATATCTCAGAATTTAATTTATTGTTAATTAAATTAATTATTAGTACAATTTATAATAGAATTTGAAATATTTTTATTTTTCTGAAATACATGGTACATGCAAGCATTCATTTATTTTATTTCGTTTAATTCTAACGTCAGCACCAGGCGTTTTTGGAAGCTTATAAATTTATCCGGAGGGTAAGACTACCAAAATTGACCCACTTACATTTAACATAATATGCAATTAAATATTCTTTATAGGTGTATGTAGCACATTAACTTTTATTAAACAGTGTATCATATACTATTATTTGTATTATGTATTATATACTATTAACATATTTCGTATACTATATCTTTTGATCTCTATACTCAGGTGCTTGCGGTTAGTAGCAGTCTATTTATAGAAGAAGATGTGATAATTATAATGCTCTATTATATAGCGAGATAATAAAGTTAACAATATTTTATGTTAAGTCTGTTTTTGATCCGTAATAACGAAATAATATAGATATCATGAGTAAGTACCAAAAAAATAATTTTGTATTTTAGTTTGTTAAATTTAGTTTGAAAGGATGTAAGTGATAATGAAAGTTTCCGCTTAAAACATGTTTTGATACTCTTTTGTATAATTATTTGTATTTTCATGATTTTGTCATGTATAAAAAGTATTATTATATCATATGTATAAAAACATTTAAAAAATTCTTATTCATATTTGTTAATATAAAAACGTGCAAAATAAAACTCTAAAATGTATATCCATAATACTTTAGTCATGAAAAGTGCAATTACACGTTCAAATGAACCATGCACGCACTCGTTACGAGAATTCAGTTTATTATAAAACGATTGAACTATATTTTCTAGCCACGTCCACTTATTGAAAGTAAGTTCATTTGCTAGTTCATTTGAAATATTTTATCGTAGAGATCGACGATTGAAGGAACTATGAAATTGTTAACAGTGTCACTAATTCTAGTTATCTTTGCATTTTCAATCTCGGCTCGAGGTCAGAGATTTACTAAATACACTGCTAAAAAGAATGCTGATGGCTATGGAGTCAAAGTAATGCTTAATGCTATGGACTATAAACGGACTAAACGTTTACAGGTTAGTGATAATCACCATGAAAGTAAAGGGGACCATCGAGTTCAACACGACTATGGTGGTCAAATTATTCCTGGATTCGGTGCCGACGGTTATCGAGGGCGAAATGGTGATCAAGGTAACTATTACGGAGCTAGTCGTGAAGACATGAACAACGGGAATTATGGTCACAGACAAAACTATTATAGTGAGAAAGACAATGAAGACGAAACCTATGGGTTTGAAAATTACGGTTATGCTCAAAGTAATCGTGGAGACTATCGTGAAAAAGATGGCAACAATAATTATAATGATGTCAACTACAAAAGCGAAGACAATTCCTACCATAGCAACGATTACGATTCTTCTAAACAAGAAAACTATAAACAATACAGTGAGCCTGACTATGAGACGAATTATGATGATATCGGTGTTGGTTCTGAAGATTACCAAAAAGACAGTGACTATGGTGACTATATGGATTACATGTAACTATTTATATTAAACACTATGTTTTAAGATGAATGTTTTCTAGAAATATGTATTTATATCAAATAAGATTATTCATAATAAAAAAAAAGTTTTCTTATATTAAAACTAGACACAAGTGAGCACTTAAAACCTAAGTAAATATGTTGCTCTTAATATACAAGCACCCATTTTTTTTAAACAATAGTAAAACTTTTACATTTTAACTAGTAAAAATTTTACGATTACAATAAACCAGTCAGTGTGAATTTTTACTTGTTTTTAGGTAAAATACAAAACAAAATTGACTAAAATAAGTAAAAATGTGACTACTACACAATCAATAATATAGGTTACCAAATGTTATTTTAATAGTAAAGTTTAATTAACCCAATGAAAGCTATAACTACACGCGCGAAAGAATATATTTTAATGATTGAATTATTAATAATTAGTTTTAATAAAAATAATACTACTCCTAATTGCAAACATGAATTTGATCATGTGTAAGGCAGTGCGTAAAATATGTTACTGCTTACTATATTTTAATGAATCATTGCGTAGAGCTTCTCTTCATAATTTGGTAAAATAAAAAACAAATAAAAAATTGAAAAATTCACAATGACATTTTTATACTTTTGAAAATTAGAGTGAAATTGCGGTGTTACACAATTGTTAACAAAGTTTAACAACGTTATTTCAATAACGTGAAAGATTTAACCCAAAAAGATAAAATTGCAAGCAACATTTTTAAAAAGTATAGAAAAAATTGCGAGTTTCATGAAAAAAATATTCAAATATATTATCCAATGGAATATATGGAACAAATCAAAGACTAGTAATAAGAAATTTATTTTTTATAATTACAAAGGCGATAATGTTTAGCAAGATATTTATTTAGTATAGGTAAATAGTAGTATAAATTGCATAGAGCTTCTGTTGATAATTTGGTAAAATAAAAAATAATTAAAAAAATTAAAAATTCACTATGACATTTTTATACTTTTGAAAATTAGTGTGAAATTGCGGTGTTACACAATTGATAACACAATTTAACAACGTTATTTCAATAACGTGAAAGATTTAACCTATAAAGATACAACTACAAGCAAAATAAAAAAAGTATAGAAAAAATTGCAAGTTTCATGAAAAATGTATTCAAATATATTATCTAAAGGAATATATAGGTAGAACAAATTAAAGACTAGTAATAAGAAATTTATTTTTTATAATTACAAGGCGATAATGTTTAGCAAAATATTTATTTAGTACGATTAACACTATTAGATAGAATTACCAAGACCAATCAATTTAGAAATACATGTAAATTTAATTTAAAATATTTTAGTTAAGAAAAATTACACACCAATATTGAATTATATTTTAAGTTTTAAAATGCAGTAACACTTTATTATGTATAATTGAGATAATGTACATAAATGTAACTATAATTAAAAAGAGTAATTGGTAACATTTGTGAACAATGACACGTGATACAAAAATGTTATAAGGAAAGTAAATGTTCTATTGTTTAAAAAAAACTTCAAGATAATAAACAAAAGGCTATTGAAAAGGTTTATTCAAACTTAATATTAAAGTATATAATAATAAATATTCCATAATAAAATTGAAATAAATCAATTTAAATTATACTAAAATGGTAACTAGATAACTAATTAAATTGTGCTAAAACAAAACATGTGACGAATGCACTATAGCGCTTGTTCTCATTTACGAATCTCAGAAACAATTGACGACGTAGGACCAGTAAGAAGGCCTTGTTTCTGAAACACTTTCATTATCTCCAACATGTATTTTAAATCCATGCAAGGAACTTTCTCTGAAAAAAAGGGAAAACAAGATAATTAATAAAACCAAAAACACAGGTAAAGTCAAACCTATTATAAAAAATTCAACACATAATTTAAAATGTATAATATTAAAATTCAGTTTTTTATATCGACAATATTACACGATTTATTGGTGGCAATTCTTTCAGAATAGCAACTTGTTGTAACATGTGTATACAAATGGCTAATCTTTCCATTGTTTTTAGATTGTTAGGTATTTATATTAAAATACGTTAGTGTGGCATGGTTGTTACTGTCGAATTGGAGGCCAATACACAAATTGTACGTTGAAACAAGCCGCTAAATCATAATACTATTAACGTAACCGATCAAGTTATCTGCAAGATTGCGCCGAAAATACAACTTCTTATTAGAATATGAAAATTACTAAACCAATTGAATTATTTTTTCTAAATGAAAAGAGTATTTAATTTGAAATACGTATTTGCCACATGATTTATAACATATTTTGCAATATGATCTGCTATTAATAACATTCTATGTCTTTGTTATCAGCTAACGTGAACAAAAGCTAATTCTCAAGAAATATACACTATAATATAAAATATGTTTAACAATATTTTTTTTATATTATGAATAAATTATGGTAATATTTTTAAAACAGCGACAACTTCTCCCCGTGTTAATTACCATTTCTTTAATTAACATTTTCTGTTTATCAAATTGCAGTTTGATAAAACATTAAATTATGCAGTTAAAATAATATAATTATGATAATTTTACAAATAATTATATATTTTCAGTTTTGAATTTAATAAAATTATATACGAGTATCAGTATAGTATGGTATTAGGATATTTATGGAATTATTAATATTATAATATTTAATTAATTTAATTTAAAGAGTGGTCGAAAATTTTATTAAAATAATAAATGAATATTTGTGTATGTATTCGTGTATATTTGTCAACAGAATACCTAAATTGAGTTAAAGAAATTCTACGAAATTATGACAAATATTTATGTAATTCATTATAATGTATAAGTAAATGAATGTGACACTAAAGCAAACTATCAAATCATGTCACTCAAAAAATTAAGTGATGAAATAACTAATTGTTAATCTGTGATTTTCTTGCTTCATAAGATAAAAAATAAGCTTTAACATAAATATTAACAACAATTATAATAAACATTCTACTATAAAAATGAAAATTTATGTATTAAAAAATTGTACAGAAATAAATAAACATTAACAACAATTATAATAAACATTCTACTATAAAAATGAAAATTTATGTATTAAAAAATTGTACAGAAATAAATTCGTGTGTGTATGAGTATATTAGTGTATGACAAAAAATCGTGTATGTTCGTGTATATTAGCGAAATTCGTGTATTTGTGGTTACCGTAAATTTCATTGATGTATTTATCAAAAATTGACTTTTACAAAAATTAATAGTATATTATTTCATTTGAAATATACAGTATAGAATGGTGTTCTTTACCGTCATCACCTCCATCACCCCTAATCTATCCAATCAGTGTTGATAATATAAGTCGAATCGATTTTAAATATTTTCTCTTGCTTAGTTTAAAATGATTTTCCACTTTCTGCTTTCTTACTAAAATGTCAACGGGTTACTATTTACGATTAAAACTATCAAATGAAGCCTTTCTTAATTTGGTACACGACCATTTTGCTCAAATGGCAGAAATCAATGTCTTGAATAACCATTCAGCGCTAAAGAAAGTTGCCGAAATTAAATCTCAGCCGTTGACTCTAATTGCTAATTGACAATTAATGATCCTTGGAATATGATTATGTATGCTACTGAACCATATTATTTTTGTTCGTTTGCACGTAAAAAGCGTATGTTTATATTGATATAAAGCTTCACGATAAACCTTATGGTAATATGTGCAGATTTTTATAATATTTTGAAATTATTAGTTGACATTATTTTTAAAAATTCCAACCATAACGTAAGTAAAAAACATTAAAAATATTAATCTTTCACACCATTTGTAGGATCCAGAGGAGGCACTCTAAGAGTTTCCAAAATTTCTGTCATTCCATTACCGTGACACCTGGGATGAAGTTTAGCAAACACCTGAAATTAAGCAACATATTTCAAGTTTTAGTTTTGTTTAATTGATAATTTAGTATTTGATTTAGCTGGTGGCTTCACAGATGAGGCATTACAATATTTGTTTGCAATCAATATTTATTAAAAAGATTCTTAAACTACTAAAGGATAGATTTTGTCTGAACAAGGTTGAACTATATTGATGATAATATAATCAGATCGTCGCGCAATCTAATTACTACTCTGTGAACTTGATTAAAAAATGGTAAGATTTTTATTTAAATAAAAAATATTTTACTTATTTTGAAAATTTAAATTAAACATATCACATAAAATTTTAATATTTGTGGCTATTATATTATTAATTCGTTTAATAATAATTAACTAATCTTACCTTCTTTAAACTGATCCAATTTCGCAATTCAGTCGGATACTCAATTTTTTGCAACATGCATTGACTAAACAATCTGAAAATAATTATAACATAAAAATCTTAAAAAACTGAAAGTACATTTATAAATTGTATACAAAACACAATACTAAAGAAAGTAACGCTTAATTTTTAGTTTAAAAAACTATATTTTCGAATATATTAGTTTTTTCAATCAATATGGTCTTATTCATACTAGATACTTTATTGTTTACCTTTAATCATTATTAAAAGATAAACTTTCACGACTTGTATCACAATTTTAAAGAGGTGAAAATGAACATTCATTTTATTCTACCTATTATAAACAAATCATGTGCGCTTCATTTAACCGCAGTTAACTCGTAAATAAATTGATAATTTGTGGAGCCTAACATTCGCTGTTTGAAATGATGATAGTATTTTACCAGTACCTACCACTTTAATTAAACATGTTTCGAAATATCTATGAAATTCGTCTATTCAAAATGGTTGATTTAAATAAATCTGCAACATCATCAAATAAACTTACTAAATCAAATTTATGATAGGAAACATATTTTAAAATGTGATATCTAGTATTTCCTCGATTATGAAATACTACAACACATTTTTTGTTGAAATATTTTGTTACTAGCTAAAATCATATAAATCTAAATATTTATAAATCATATTCATAAAAAATCTCAAAAAGTTAATTTACTATATAAAATAAAACAGATGTGTAAATTGTTATTTAAAAAAATAATGTAGTTTTAATTTTGTATACTTAAAATAATATTATTGGTAATAGGATGGTGTACGTTACTTTTAATTTTTTGATGTGCTATATTAATATTTACTACCAATAAAAAATTCCCCGAACAAAAATCTAGACATTATTTACCCAAATAATAAAATTGCATTATTTATATTTTAATGTACCAAATTGAGTGACCGAAATGTATTTAGCATACGCATTAACTAGAAAAAACTATTGTTTAAAAAATTTGAATGTTAAAATTTAATCTAGTAAGTAACCAAAATGTCACATTGTCCCTCCAGTTTCATCTGTAGATATATTATATGCATATACACCGCTATAAAATATATATATATAAAGTTATGCTTAAGTAATGGTAATGTTAATCAATCATATGCAATCATGGTAATCATAATACAAAGGTGCTTAAACTATTCAGTACGAAACAATTAGTACTGTTATAATATGTGCCTTGCCTTATTTGAAATTAGTAACAATTAATTAGAAATATGTTATTGAAAGCTTATTATGATACGGTGACATCTTTTAATATCTATTATTATCTAAACATCTACAGCTATCTTATACAAATTCTTGACCAATTTTTATTCCAAGCTACCATTTTTATCTAAACATAAGATTTTGTGAAATTTTTAAACATCAATAAACAGTTCTATAAATAGTGAATTAAATATAATAATGTTTGCAATTTACTCACTGTTTTCCAAAATCCCAATCACCAATTGTGACAAACGCATACTTTGTGGTCCCATTGCGCAACTCATGCTTATCCATCCACGTCAGTAAGCGCTATAATAAAATGTATAACAAAAAGTATTAATGAAAACTAAACAAAACAGAATATCAATATTTTGTTACTTACCTTAAATGATATCTGTAGTGGAGGACTCTTAGCAACACATTCTTTACTCATACCGGTCACCTTTTAAAATAGACAACATTTTGCAACATTTTTTTTTATACATTACATAACTCATTATTTATTATAATATAAACACACAACTAAAACCTGTAATCATATTTAAAATGCTGCTTAACTCGGTTCTAAATTGTTTCCACTTATCTATGTAATGTTAAAAACAGAAGATTGATCTCAATATTATTAACAACCATCTATTTTTTGTTTAAATTAAAATATAGAAAATATATAAACGAAACTCTACTTTACCGTAAATTATAATACCATAATTATTAACGCATACCATATGGATATTTTAACTTTGAAATTGGATAGTTTTTACATAATAAATAATTGTCTGAAAAGTTTGTATCAAACGAAGACGACCAAAGACGACCACTACTATTATCAATTATATAAATCAAAAAGTATTTAACCAATAAATTACTTAACATTTTTAGATATACGCTTTTGTGAAAATATAACAAACATAAATAAACAAAGTCTAAGTACAAATAATTAGATTCTGTGATTTTATAAGTAAAATAGAAAAACAAAGCCTCGCTACTTATTTATTAAAATAAAACGTAATATTTCGTTGTAAAACAACCTCTTCAGACGAAGTAAGAATACAGACTGCCGAGAAACG